>JABASF010002141.1:0-16496 GCA_019776145.1 Harlomillsia oculata
CTGGCAACCAGGGGTCTAAAATTCATTATGCTAATTGTTGCTAATCGTTGCGGTATGGTTGCCTTGTTCATGAGGTTTACATGGAACTTCAAACTTTGGCTTTTAAGGAAATACAATAGAACATTGATAACATTTTCATATGCCAAAGTAATTTTTCTTTTCGTTTACTGATCTGCATCGTGTTCTTGTCAAAACGTGTTCTTTAAAATTATACAATTGTGGTTTTATTTTCGTGTGCTTGGCATGCAGAAACAGACGAGTCAATATTAAAAATAGCTGTTGTAAATTCTTTGGGAAAAGTTTTCATTTGCCAGCTTGCCTTTTCCCATATCCTGAAAAGCAGGAAAGAAAGGAAGCATTCATTGTCAGTGAGTGAAAATAATGTGCTGAAGGGCTTAGGTAGAGAAAAAAGGGAAAATATCGATGGAATGACGGAACTCTAGATTCTTTGTTCAGTCAAATTGTTGTTACTTTCCTTTCGAAATCCGCTTGTTCACAGCGCACGTTTCCTGCTGCCTGTTGGGAAATTCTTTCACTTTGCTGGACACAACTGGTTCACTGGTTCCTCTCACAAAAGAACATTTTTAGTAAATCAATTGTATATATACCTATGAAAGTTCAAAGGAATGAACGAAACATTTCACAGACGTCTACTTAAATCGACTAAGTGTATGGCATGTAAAATCGCGTACATAATTGAAATTTTAAAAATACATGTAACTTGTTGCCAGTTCAACTAATGAGACTATATATATATATTAAAAGTTAGTGTGAGTCCCACAGTCCCACACTATGTGTACTTGCATACTAAGCTAATTTAATGAAATTTTTGGACTTTTTCCTGTTTCGTTTGGAACTTGCTTACACGTGCCCAATAATAACGAATGGAATCCCTTGCTATAAGCTCAACCTTTAATGCAAGAGAATTAATTAAAACTTTGCTATTGATTATAACTTTATAACGAGACATTATATAAACGAGTTCGTTTGAATTTATATGCAAGGTTCTAGGATTTTATGGTGTTAACTTGTAGTATGGTTGGCTGTATATGTAAATTGTCTTCGACACCCTTTTCTCCGACTTTATACTAACATGTAAATTTTTGTCGAATCAGGTGCGAGTCGGGTGCTCTGGTCTTCATGCATGAATGCACGTGGGTGCTGAATAAGTAAATTGGGGAGAACTGGATTGATGGGACGTGCTAGTGTTGGTTTAGTAGGTACATGCATGTGCCAAGCCAGGGCCCATATAGTTTTTCAGGTTCACTGGGTAGAAAAGAAAGTTCAAATTCCGGTATTTTTGTTGCTATTGGGTGTTTTGATAAATGAAATGTGGATGCATTCGAAATAGAATGGAATGGGATTGAAATGAAGGAATTGTGAAGTAGTAGTACATTGCATCAGAGAGAAAAGTGAAACCGAATCTTTTGGGCTTTCCAGGTTTTCTCTTTGACAAAGCAAGAAAGTGAGTTTCTTTGCTCCCACAAGCCTCCTGAAGCTTTTACGTGTTACTTTGAGACGAGGATATGATTGCCTGAGCCGAGCTAGGATAGGCGTTGAGATCGCCTTTCTTCCGAGTCTTATTGATTAGACGCACTCACTCACTCGTGAAAGAATTCTAAGAGAAAGAGAGAAAATATAAATGTATGAGAAAGAAAGTCAGGAAGGCGAAGGATTCAATGAAGCCTTCTTTAGAATTTCAGCGTTGTTATAGGACATTCTTACACTATTTTACATGTGCACAGACCTCCGAATCATAACTCATCATCATGGTTAAAATAAATAAAGAATTATGCGCATAAACTTGATACTGACATAAATTTGCACCTGTCACATTTGCCAAAATTATGATATATAATGCCTTCATGAGAAACTTCAGTGCTGAATTACTGAACGAGTTTTCCTGATTTTCTTGAAGCTTGGAGTCCGTGAAAGGTTCATATATTGTATAGAATATTTTAGACCGAAAAGAGATAAAGATCACGATAGTTGACACAAAGCTGCTGACTCCTGGTTGAATAACAGCTCCTCCGCTGAGTCCGCTGCTCACAAGGGAGTTTTGATAAAATGATCATAGAGAGGGAATTAATGAACACGAATGAATTTAGTAGTGCTAGTTAAGGGAATTTATCGCAAAGGACTCCAAAATGAAAGGCGGGCGCTTTGGACATTTGTTGGAAAACACAGTTACTTTTGACGAGGTAGATGTTTGCTTTCTCGTTTCAATTTTTTCATCCATGGATTAAATTAAATTAAGTTCCAAGCAAGTCTGACGTTTACTTTGGAAAGTGTTTTCTCTTTCAATTTTTTTGGTCCGTTGAATTCTGCGTGGTGAACGAATGTTAAAATAACTTGAGCATTTTAGACTGTAAACAAGAAACGAAGGCAACGATTTTTTCAGGAAAGGCCAAAGAGGCTTATCTTTTTGAAAGCATGAGCAAATTCGTGATTTTTCAGCGAAGCTACTCGAACACTAACACACGACATTTTGTGCATTGCGTCTAAAAACTTAGTTTTAAAATGAATTCTTGGAACCCGTTTTTCTTACCGCGGAGCCACGGATACAGTTTCTTTAGAAGATTTTGTTAAAAATTCCGTAAAGTAAACTGACGCGACGTTGCTAGCAATGGCGCAGCACTCATTACCTCGAGAGAATTAATTAGTTAGAGAGTAATTGCTAAGGGAATTAGTTATATTCGTAATAATGCCTCGTTATAAAACGTTTAAGATGTTTTTTGGCATTAATTTTAATTAAGAAACTTTGTATATTTGTTACAGATAAGAACGGGGAACCTCCTTCGGCCAGCGCCATTTGGGCAGGTAATCATATTTCTCTATCATGTTGGAAAAATACTTCATGCTACATATATGTTTGAAGTTGGGGTTTGGTACTATGGGATTTTTATTCGGAAGTCGATTGAGCTGGGTTCTTTCTTACGGATTATTATGTTAGCGAAGTCGCAATTTTCGATATTGCGTCTATAATAGTATTATAGAATTGTGTCTTATAGGACAGAGTTTTTATTTATTGATAACAGGATCGCATTGCCGTTCTACGGAAGACGTCAATAGCTCACTCGTATGAAATGAGCACAGATTCTATGTATTCGTTTTGTTTTTCCAAAAGAGCATACTAGTAAAGCGTGTGGAATAATTTAGTATCCTTCGTAAAACATTTATGGTGGTTTCATCAATATTGGAATCATCAATATCGATTTCATTCATTCCTCTGTTCTGTCAGAAGTAAACCATTTGAAGGTCTGCTGTATTTTAGTATTATAAAGATTTAGGATCTTACTGAAAAAGCATATTTTTCTCTTTTGTTGTATTGTGGGAAACAGTGGGACTCAAGAACGCCATGCCTTTTATTGGGTTTGGATTCCTCGACAATCTCATCATGATTTTAGCGGTACGTATTATTCTATAGTACACATTCATTCTCAACGGATTGATTCGGAGAAGGATTCAAAATTTTTGCAGCAAATGTCGCGCAAGCCGCCTTGCATTGTAAAGGAATGCCAATTTATGTCCGCTGATTTATTTGATTACAGTTTGCGCAATTTGCCAGCAAAACAAAAGTAAAATTGTATTAAATGAATTGAAATTTAATAGGAAAATGCCTTTTTTTTATTGCACACTTTTTTGCGCTGCTGTGTATCACTTTAGGTGGTACACATTTCAATTAAAGTGATTTTGCCAAAAGTGTGTTGGAGAATCAAGTTAATGCTACGTTTGATTTAGTATTGCTCAAGTTATTGTGGTTGAGTAATTTGTAATGGGGATCTGAGCAATCGGAAGGTTTTGAGAAATTACCGTGCTTCGTTTACCTTTTACGCCTTACGTTTACTTTCCCACCCCGCCTACTTCTAGCGTGAGAATTGTCTCTGTTGGAAGGATTTAGTGAAGGTTGTCTCCTAATGATCCCTACCTACTGTCTACTGCGAGAAATTGCACTAGTGAAATTGAAGAGGAGCTATACTTGGCTAGAAAGAAAGCATGCTAACTGCAACAGTATGTAAGCTTTTGGCATGATCATCATTCAACTCGATTCTGTTTGTTCAAATTCTTGTCGCTTTTGCCGTTGCCGTTTTACGCTACTCCTGTAAAAAATGTAAAAATGACATGCTTTCTGAATTGTGACGGACCATTCGTTTTTGTAAGTTGTTCGAGTTTAGTTCTAAACTTGTCGAAGAATAAACCAGAAAATGTAGATTGAATATTGAGTTGGCATCTTCCTTAAAGTCACACTCTTAAATGAATTTTAGAAGACCCTTTTATTTCGTGGAAGAACCTTAAAGTGTAAAGGGAAACAAAACAGCTTCAATCGATTTTGCATTTGCAAGTTCCATATCGTGGCCTGGGTCGTAAAGTTCTCTTTTCCTCACTCAGGAAAGTATTAGTANAAACAGCTTCAATCGATTTTGCATTTGCAAGTTCCATATCGTGGCCTGGGTCGTAAAGTTCTCTTTTCCTCACTCAGGAAAGTATTAGTAGTGGCTCGTATGAACTTTTATGCTCATGTCCTCTAGAGTTTTTAACACAGCACAAACTGTGTTGAATTCCTCCCATGTTGTCACTGTCAAACTTTCACAGTTTTGAAGTACTATATTTTATTGAATTTAAACTTGTTTTCTCAGAATTTCATGTTGGTTTTTGTGAACCAGCAGTTTCTTCAATTTTCCAGCTTTCTACAAGTGTCATTGTCAGAATGTCAGCACTCACTCAGTCTCAGTAGTTTTGATAGAAAGAGTATATTATGAGTTTAGTCTATGGACAATGTTTGCACAGTTTCTGCAGAAATGATGGTTTTGAGCTAACATGGAACGCTATTGCTTCACATATTTTATTAATACTTTCTTACTGCTTGATCTATATGTTGCTGCTTATAATATTGTTATTTTTAATAGTAATGTTTGCACGACCTACTTAAGTTGAGCAAACCCCTTGACTGTGTATTTCATGAGCTTTTTGTAAGTTTATCATTTGAGCATGCTTTTGGCAGTATAAAATATGGAACACAATTTTTTTAACGTGAACGCGAATGCTTCCATTAATTCTAAAAAGGTAGACGAAGAACAAGAGGGTTTGTTCCGTGAAAGTGTGGTAGCAGATGTGATGTGTTCCGCTTAAAATGGTTCATTAATCCAGGATTTGTTTGCTCCTGTCTGTCCAGTTCAGTAACGGACATGTTGTCTTTCGTTAAATTCCAGGGAGACTATATCGATTTGACGATTGGAGCTGTGCTGGGAATTTCGACAATGGCAGCGGCCGCACTAGGGAACACCGTGAGTGATGTGGCGGGGATTGCTTCCGCTTGGTACGTCGAAGCATTTGCAGAGAAGATTGGGATCAAAGACCCTGTGCTAACTCCTGGTCAAATGTCGTCGTGGACTATTCGTTGGGCTTCCAATCTTGGGCGAGCCATTGGAGTCACTCTTGGATGCCTATTGGGTATGATCCCTTTGGCATTCCTTCCTTCAGCAAAAGAGAAAAATGAGTTGAAGGACGGAGCATCGGTCAAGGTAGCACCAACTGTTAACCCAATAACAGCAGTGACCACTGGGTCGTCAACTTCTTCCTCTTCACCACCATCCAAATGAAACAAGTCAATATTACCAACAAATTAATTGCATTAATGCATTTTATCCTACCTGAGAGTATATAGGCTTCATTTATAATCCTTCCGTACTCAAAACGTAAAATGAAGAGAGATTTTAATGAAGTAGTAGTTTAAATTAATTTTACCATAATGAAGACCGCAGAAAATGTACTTGGAAAAACATACCGAATAAGGATAGGCCTGCTCCATCTCGACAAGTGTTTTTAGATTACATTTTAGGAGTAAGCACAAAGAATGCAACAAAAATATAAACAAACACTGTGTCATACTATATTACGATATTACTAATAATTATGTCCACGAGTCAATTAACTCATAGAGATTTTACCGGCCGAGTACTGACAAGATTGATGTTTTAATCCCTATTCTGTCTGTGGTGCTTCTGTAAAAAAATTATTTATGACATTATTATGATTGTTATTCTGCAATTTTTAGATTAGGAGATGAATGAAGTTGTCGATAATTATTATTGCTAATTATTCAATTGTTTATTTCTGGTGAGCAAGGAAAAAAGGAAGGTTAAACATGTGAGTCAAACGATGTGAGTCGTGTCACTTGGTCATTTCATATTGTGACCAAGTGTTTTTGTTACCCAATTCATGTTGTTTATCTTGATTAATAAGTCAGTCTTGATCTTGATCTCAATGTGGAAGGAGGGAAGAAAAGAAGAGGAAAGAGGAATACGATGGAGTTTTGGCTAGGTTCAGGTATGCAATGTACACGTCATAATAACCTCATTATTGTAGAGACGTAGGACCTACATTGCACTTAAGTCAAGGGCAGGCCGCAAGAGTCATAAACGTGTTCTCTCAAATGTTCTCTTCTGTCTGTTGTTGTTGTGCAATATTGCCGTGCTGCCGCCCTGAGGCCGCGGTGCGTGCACTACGAAATTGACAAATCCTGCCTCAACCCTTTGCAATAAAAGCGTATTACTATCACATAATGTAAGTAATAACTATAACCCTTTCCTGAATCCGTATGCCTTCACGCAACTAGTTCCACTCTGTCCACTTCAAGACTTAACAGAGTCTGTGTCTTTGTCTCATTACAAATCTCCTCATCTACTCCACATGATACAAAACACATTAGTAAAGTGTCCATTCATCAAAGTGGTTTAGCATCCTTTGAGCCTCAACCTTACGATACGAGATACGAGACTCTAATAATCTCTCACAATGATGATGTTTCATGGTTCTGTTCTTCTGTTCTGAGTTCCTTGTAAACAACGTTTCCTTTCTTACCAACAAATTTATGTTCTAAAATCTCTTCTCCACGTCTTTTCCTTTTTTATATTAGTAGATGCTTTAATGATCTTCCTCCATGAATTCGGAATTTCTTTTTGCGGTTTCTCAAAGGAATTTTTCACCTAAGTTTTAGGATACCAGTTCGCAGCTTAAAGGCGAACTAAAAATGTACTATATACACAGGCATGTGATTCCAAGAGATGAGATGACGACAATGCAATGCACAATTATTGCATTTCATTCTATCCACACTTTCCACAATCCACACTACTGTTCACCTTGCCTTCTTTTTCTGCCCAACTTTGTGGAAGATACGACATTCCCTCATTCCATGAGCTGGGTTGGCCTACTTCCCTTTGGCCTTTCAAACTGGTAAAAACGGTTAAACTCTAAGTGTTCAAGTACCTTTTGCAACTCCTTACGTGTCTTAAACTTAAAATTGTAAATTTTATTTGAACGGGTATTGTTTTATTGCATTTTTTTAATTTCATATGGATGACGATTCCAGTCTCAAAGTTATACGTTTACTAAAACCATTATTGTATAATAATAATGCAATCGTATTATACTACTACATCTACAGTAGTTAAGTTATAATGACTAACAATAAATATAATAAATATTATAGTAATGAATAATCCGAAATATACCAACAATAACATTGTGATCAGGGAGTATTATAAAAATGCAGTGCTACACTTATATGCTTGCCTACTATAATTTATTAAAATATGTTACACATTTTTTGCGTGCATGCAGCCTAAATATTACAACTATTGTAGTTATCATGTAGTCTAGTCACCAGCGTGGCCAATCTTTTATGTTATCTCTTGTAATTATCAGTCTAATGTTTTGACAGACCACAAGTGAGAACTGAAATGAATAAACATTTTAACTCTTTCTACTTTGAGTTTGCATATCAATTTGCACAACAATTCTTCCAGGTTGAATAAACATCATGAACACTTTCTTGTTTTCTTTGTGGCGTTGGTAAGATTGAAATTTTGAAGCAAATGATACCGTCGTCGTCGTGCCGCCCGAGAGCCATTTGAATGGACATTCCCATAAACACCAAAAGTTTCACATTTATGTACATTGTATTGTACTACATACGCGCCGTTGCGTCGGGGCGCAATGAGACTATGTAACACGTATAGTAATGCATAAATATGTAATGTATAATCACAATCACATAACCAATGTTGTAGCAAAGAGTGCAGTTTTTTTCAAAACTTGCTGACGTGGTCCAGACTTTACTATCAACTTCAACCGCAAGTATGGAAATATTCCTAGTCATAGTCATTGGAATTTGATGTTGTAAACATTGGAGATTATGTACTGGAAGAAGGATAATAAGGAATTACTGTGATGACGCAAGATGAATGAAGAATCGCAGACTGTCAATTAGCAAAGCAGCGTGGTTTTGAATTTGAAATTTTGAACGGCAGAGTCTGCTGCACACGTGTGCATAGTTTTTTTTAAAAAAACGGATGTTGAAAGAGGGATTTCTGTGATGACGGTGAAACGACGATCATTCACTATAAATACTACGAGAATACTAGTAACGCATTGCATTATAGAAGTGCATTGTAGTTTACTAATATGTCTGTGCAGTATTTACATGGGATGGTAGTATATTATGCATTGAGTGTGAAACTGTATGATATGTATTACTATACTGCTGCTGCTGACTACAATATAATTATGATTTAGAGAGGAGGAGAAGAATCGGAGTGTTGCTAGGGTTAGTATTGGGTAGTTATTGCTGTTCTCACCAGTAGTGTTGGCCAGTGGCACAAAAATAGAGAGGGAAAGCGCAGTTAATGAATTTCTATGAATCAAAGACGATGGCCATGTTGGAGGAAGTCTGTATTGAGGTGTTGTTCAGTGTACAGAGTGCACAAAGTGTACTGAGATTGCGGTTGCGAGACTTGAGACTAGGCAACGTTTTTTAGGGTGAGACCAGGGTTATGTTGTGTACGGTTTAGTATGAAATGATATTTAAGAGGGCTCGTTTGGGGAGACTAGATTTGCACGTTGAATGACTACTAGAAGTTGAGGACTAGGATAGGAGCACAAGTTCACTACCTCACCTGTGCAATTAGACAGTTGATTTTTGCGTCATGGGCCGATGATACCGCAAGGGTTTTCCATGCTCCTTGCCAATAATTGCAGATGCGTCTCTTCTTCTAAGGCCGGTCGGTCGGTCCCTGTTGCTCATCTTCGCATCTTGAATCTTGAATTTCCTAACCTGTTTGGCTTCCTTTATTTCTTCTTCTACAGCTTCTACTTCTACTTGTTCATAATCATCTCCTACGGCTTGGCTCTTCTATCCAAGTGTGTATGAATGTATGAATACGTACGGTACAATTGTAAGTACAACAACTAAGCAAGCAAAGCTAAGGTAAGGTAAGGTAAGCTAGTAACTCCGCTTATTAGCTAGAGTGCGGAATTTTCGGGGGAATCTTGGTTTGGTTACGTGTTGGATTGCGAGTCTTGAGTCTTTCTTGACTCATTCCATTGTTCCTTGTGCACCTGGTGGCAGTGTGGCCTGCTCATGACGAGACTGGGACTGGGACGCATGGGGAACGTCATATGGTTATTGCAGGAGTGTCATAATTGGTTAAATTCTCATTTGATACTAGTGGTGGAACAGTGGCAAAGTCTCCTGACATAAAGTGCAGCACTTAAAACTAGCTGAGTTGCAGTTAAAATCTCAGTCAACATATTTAATAAAACCTAAAGGGATTAGCTATCTCGCTCATTCCTAGTTTCACTTTCATGTTGAGTGCGTCCAAGGAAGGAACGAGTTGAGTTGTGGAGGGGGTTGAAGTTGAAGTGCATTTAAGTGTAAAACCTTGCGGGGTCTCATATCGTTTGTTGTGCATTGTGCAGTGTTGGAACTTCTAACGGGCCTTTGGTTCACACGTAGTCTGTAATTCAACTAACATGGTGACTAACCAATCGTCCCTTCTGGACCCTTGGACGTATGAAGATCCCATTCGGTTCGAGCCCTTCTGGTTCGAAGAAAAGTTCAATCTCCACGAAACGAGACTTTGGGCAAAGGAACGCCACGGACTCGTCACGGCCATCTGTGCTGCTTACATTACCTTTGCGTGGGCAGGTGCGATAACCTTTTATATTATTCTCATTTCGCATTTCTCTTAATTCACAAAAATATTTGTCTTTTCGTCGCAATCCTCTGTTCTCATCTCACTCAACCCGTGTATACTTTACGTCTCTGTGTTTCGTCTCCGCTATAGTAGCACACGCTCTCATTCAAATATTAGACGGATACATAATATGAAATATATATGTCACCATTGTTGTTATGCATTTATCATTTTTAGGACCTGTTTGGATGAACAAACGCCCTGCATTCAACTTGCAAAAACCGCTCGTCGCTTGGAATTTATGCTTTGCTTTATTTTCCATTGTTTGCTGCATTCGTGTCCTTCCGGAATTTATGTACATACTCAGTCTTCCCGATGGATTTTACCGTGCTGCATGTGTCAAGTAAGCGCATTTCCTCCCAACTCTCACTCACATAAACTAAAATCCTATATATGTCCTGCTAGTTATGCATCCAATCAATCGTTCCAATGTCAACTACTAGAATGTCCATTCCGTTAGATGTTTGCTAATTGTTGCATTATTTGCATCGATTTACAGAGAAGGACTCAATCCTCCAGCTGCCTTCTGGGGATGGATGTTCACTGTGTCCAAGGTCTTTGAGCTGGGAGACACTGTCTTCATTATCCTTCGGAAAAAGAAGCTTCAACTTCTTCATTGGTTAGAAAAACATAAGAGTTCATGTAATCCTTCGTCTGCTATTTATTTTACCAAGCAATAAAATTATAAGAATTCGTGTGTGGTGCTTTGTAGTCTGCACGGACTTCTTCGTAATTTTATTGCGTTTTAAACTGTAACACGATATATATTACTCATATGTCGTATGAAGGATTTGACTCCATGATTGTACGATACTGACCTATTGTGCAATAATTAATTGTTTGCTATGTTTTGTAGGTTCCACCACTGCACGGTACTGTACTTTTGCTTTGTACTCTTCATTGAGGCGGAACCAATGTCTAGATGGGCTGTGATGAATGTCATTGTGCATTCGTTCATGTATACTTACTTTGCTCTCGCTGTACGTGAGGATTAATACAATTTCATAATTATTCTACTTTTAATGAAATTTGGAACCATCAGATTCGTTTTACTACTGCTGTGAAATTTTCCACAATTGTGTTGTTTTTTTCAGGCTATGAACGTAAGAATCCCACGAAAGATTTCAATGGTCATTACCTCCATGCAAATCTTACAATTCGTGATTGCACTCTTCGTCAATTTCTACACCATGGCCGTTATTGGTAAGAAATCTTCATATGCGTGCATTATAATATATTGCACTATAATACTGCCACTATCACTGTATAAATATGATTATTAGCGATCTTATAGTAATTATTCCAAATCGTGATTGATTTGCAATGTTTCAGCTAAAGGAACTCCTTGTGTGCGCTCGCCGACTTCGATTCGGTTGCAGCTCTTCATCATTGCGTCCTACCTGATGCTCTTCTTACATTTCTTCTACAAGGCTTATATGTCTAAATCTAAGAAAGCATAATAATCGTGACAGATTACGAATTAAATTGTAATTGTAATTAGTCGTGCTAGTAACGATGAACATGAGAGCTGAAATGGCTGTTGCTGTTATTGTAAAGACTTTGCGTTTAAAGTATGTTGTAAATGTTAGTGATAACAGTAGTGGAATAACAAAGAAGAAACGGAGACGAAGCCGTAGCCTAAGCCGAAGCCGAAGAAAGAAATCATAAATCAGGAAATAATAAGAAGAACAAAAGAACTACAAGTGGTGAATACGAAAGTATTTGACGTGAGAATACTGGAGACGACGTTATAATTAATTATAGAGTTCGACATTGTGGAAAGAGTTGATATTATCGATAATATTATTATATTTGCTCATACAATGACAACAACAGCACTGCAATAGCTTCATTTCACTTGCGACCAGTCGGAGCTAAACGCCATAGCAGCCCCGAATCTCCCTTTTGTAATAGTGATTAATCATAAATATCGTATCATAGCATAATTCCAGGATGAGCACACAATTCCTATTACTGTCACATTGACGTTGCTCTGCTCTGATTCAACCTGGTTGGACATCGCGTACTTTACTAACGTTTTGACATTTGACATATCGTGTAATGTGTGCTTGAAAAACTTGTCAATAAATAAAACTTACCTAAACTTTCGTCAACTCGAACGTTTTGGAATACTTTTATATATAATAGAGTAGTTATACATTAGTTAAAACTTCTTGACTGTAAGTTTTTCATACAAGTCAACTCAGATTATAAAAATACTGACTTTGTAATGATGCAATGATAGTGATAATGAAATTTCAGATTATACAACTTTTATTAAAACCACGCAGTGAACTATGCACCCACATCAATTTCCAAAATATTATCGCATGTTTACTACTAGCACATTAAATGTCAAACAATATTAGAATATTACATAATATCTGTCAATGTGCAAAGGGATACTAGTTTCATTAGACTCACGCCTCACGCACAATATTCTAATGAACTAAGGAACTTTATTTATCGTTAAAGAAAATGAAGATCGCACAAGAAGATCCTATTATTATCACGTAAGTCTTATTTGTATAAGTCATGTTCGCATGTCATGGAAAATCAGAAATCAAGTAGCCCAATCGTCAATCACAATTTGAAGCATACATAACTAACATCAAATCTAATTAAATTTTAAAAGTTTGTTATTGTTTGGTGATTTTTGTCTAACTTAAAATGAAAACAAGAAACGCTACTCCATACCAGTTTTCCCATACCCACAGATATTTTTATGTAAATAATAATCATTTACGTTAAAGATCACATCTCACATCGCTCACAATTTAAAAAGCAATTGGCCATCGCCTCCTCGCACAGTGCAATGATGGTTAATTAATGACCAGATGGAAGGATTTAAGAGCTTAACTATGACGGTTTGTTTGGTTTGCGAAACTTACTGCTTTACAGACTACGCACAAAATTAATAAACAAACTAAAAATAAGATTTTTGACTTTAGAGTTTTTCTGGGTTACAAAATGGCATACAAAAACATATATCGATACCTTATAATTCACATTAAACTAAATTGCCAAAACGATATGGTCGAGTAACATGAAACTTCATCTGAATCTAACAGATAGTAAGTGAGAATGTTTAAATGCCTTTATAACTAAGCGTAAAGTAGTGAATAGGTAAAAGGTAACATGACGAGATGAAATCCGATACTTTTAGTATTCCGATTTGTTTTTAATGATTACATTTTGAAACTACGAAGACTTTGTCATGTTTTTTCTGCATTTCGCCATAATTCGCTTTGTAAGCCAAACCAAACTTAACCTAACGCAAAAGCGGGGATCAACAACGCTAAACATGGTGAAAAATGCGTGGAGCGAAGCAAGAAAGGAATAGCAAAAACTGTTTCACAGAGTCGTCTTGTGTGCTTTCAAGTGTCAAGAGACATTGATCATTAATCATTAACCACGTTATGAAACATTGCTTGATTTCATTTTCATTTCCAGTACTCAAGCTAATTTAGCTAATAGATTCTCAACTGATTTCTTCGTTAAGGTTAATTGTTCGCTATTAAATTACAAGGATCGTAAAAGCCGGAGGAAACCTTCGGCGTCGACGTTGTTGTTACCGTTCAAATAATTCAAATTCTGAATGTTAAGACAACATTGAGACTTTGCATTTTTGTGCGTGAATAATTCAGCGACCAATAATAATTAATTTGGCTATGGCCGCTGCCGCTACAAATGGAGATATTCAGGTAAAGTAACTATATTTGATGTAATAGAATGTAGTAGTAACATTCAGGCTCTTTGCGTTTGATTAATAACGTATATAGTTATAGTGCGAAAATTATGTAATGTTGGAAAAAGGAGTGTATGTGTTAATGTGTTGAAGGTTAATCATTAATGTTTATCAATTTGATATTATAGACAAGTGCCAAGTCGATCATTGTGTTTCACCCGGGTTCTCAGAACCTTCGCTTTGGTCGGGCATCTGATCCTCGTCCACACATGATCCTTCACGCTTTGGCCCGGAGAAGAAAGAAGCCGGATCCAAAGAATACAACACCGATTCCAACAAAATTTCAAGATGAGGACACAAAATACAATAATACAAATGTTTTTTTGAAACCGCCGTCAAAGGTAAGCCCAGTTCCACCTGAAGTGGAATGTGCTCGCCTTCAATTGAGTCATACGATTCAAACGGCATTGAGAGACGATGTGACGGGATTGATGGGGAAGCGGAATGTGACACCGCCTTCGCAAATTGCAGCCGTGAACAAACGGTGTCAACCCATGTTGATGCCGTCAAAATATGAAAAGTTTTGGGAACCCTTCAAAGGAAAGAACATGATTATTGGGGAAGACATTTATAGGATTTCACCCGACTCTGAGGATTTTGATATTCATTTCCCATGGCGTCGAGGATCTTTCAATTTGCATAAAGGAATTGGAGGTTCAATGCATTCAGTCATGAACAACATAGAGCATATTTGGAGATGGTGTATTGTAGAAAAGTTGGGGATTCCTGTTAAGGAGATCAAGGTTTGTTTTTGTGGGCTGCTTTCCTGCTACCAACCTAAGACTTAATTAGCTTAATTACTTAAAAAGGGACTTAATGGGTTTGTTTTTATGAATTTCATCCATAACTTGCAGAATTATCGTGCAATTGCAATTATACCTGTCATGTTTGATCGCGCGTTCGCCAAGGAAATTCTGAACCTTTTACTTTGTTCACTTGGATTTGGACACGCTGCAATTTTACATGATCATGTTTGTGCCGCCTTTGCTACTGGAGTTCCGTATGCAACGGTTGTTGATGTGGGTCATGAAAAAATTTCGGTGTCATGCGTTGAAGATGGAATTTCAATTCCGGCTTCCAGGGTACATGTAAAATAAAATCTTTCCTCTTAATGATAAGAAGTTGTATTATAGTATATACTAATTTTTTGATATTGTGATATTGTGTAAACGATTAATTTGATTTTTGTCGTTAGATTGAAATGAAGTACGGTGGCGGAGATTTAGCAATTGCGTTGCACACTCTGACGACACAGTCTTGTGTTCCATTTAAAGTGAAGTTAAACAATTTGTGGGATTTGGAGTTTCTGCGCCACTTGAAAGAAAGGTTTTGTCACTTTGACTTGAAAAAATGCAAACCAGAGGAACGTTCTATTATTTGGGACAAACCAGGAGGCCGTCCCATTCAATACAATATGCTTTTTGGTGATGAGCTTCTCATTGTTCCGTTGAGCTATTTCAATCCTGATTTACTTCGTTGTTCTATTACTTGTAAACCAGTTGTAGTTTACAAGCAAACGCACGCTTCACTGTCAGACGATCCTTTTGACCCCATTTATATAATGGAAACTTCGGTACGCATTGATTTTTTCGTATTTGAATTATTCTATGTGGATTGTGTTTTTGTGATATTTTTAAATTAATACGAGTAGAGACGAGTTTGTAAAGACGTAGACGCTGATGCCGATCAGCATAGAGGACCCGATCATTGTGGAAGGAATGGTACTGGATCATCTAATAAACGCCGCAGACCCGATTGGGATCGACTATTGGGAATCGATCAAGCAATTTTACAAAGTATTGAGTCATTGGGTGAGAGTTTCCGCTTTTCGTTCATCAAACGTTAATTCTTTTTCAACTTTGTGAAAATTAGTAGGTTCATATTTGCAGGTGGTGGAGACGATTTGAAAAGGCGATTGCTTTCACATGTCATTGTTGTCGGATGTGGTTTCAAGTTTAGGGGATTGGCAACATGGCTAAGAAATAGGATTTTTCAAATCTTTCCCCGAACATCTAAATATGGTAAAATGTTTTCTTATGCAAGGCATATCGGTATTTATGGGTCGTTAATTTATAACGAAGTTCTATTAACATTTTACGTTTTGAATGTTACAGATCATCCTGAACTTTTTACTCATCCAAGGGACTGTGAACCAGGAATGGCGACCTGGAAAGGTGCCATAATTTTGTTTTCACTAGAAACGGCTCAGGAACTTTGGATAAAACAGACGGATTGGGTAACTTTTGGATCTCGACTACTGCGAGAGAAGTGCGTCTGCCAGTTTTAATAAAATGTGTTGGCGTTGTATGTCGATTCACCAAGGTTTCTCAAGTGATATTTTTTAAACTGTACATCAATCCATGCAGGATGTGTGTGAACTTCAACATCAATGAAACACAAATCATACATTTTTGCAAAGCCTGTATTATTTTTTGTATTTTCTAATAGGAAGTTGAGTCATTTAAATTGGTCTCATTAGCCTTCGTAGTGTATAATGCAGTCCAAAAGAGATTCTGAGTTGTGTAATTGTATATAAAGAAAACGTTTCAGCTAATATTGACGATAAAATTGCAAATTAAACATGAACCTGATGATGGTACCGAAAATGTTATTAAAAATTAATTTGAAATGCATTTTCATGTAATCTGATCTGATATTAGTTACCATAAATTAATTTAAACTCATTTTTTCGAATCAATTTCCGCGCTTAA
>JABASF010002142.1:0-16493 GCA_019776145.1 Harlomillsia oculata
GGAACCCCATTACGATGTTCCATGAATAACAGTGGCAGAAACATGATGTTGACAATATTACAAGTAATTCATGAACAATTATACTTATTATAATTGCTCTTCTACCGTTCAAATTCCCGAAATTGTACAGTAGCTTATAATAAGCTACAAGTTTTAGCACTAACGTTGATACTGTCAGTAGCACTGCTTTTCGAGTCCCAAGTCCCAAACGCCGAGGTCAATAAATGCCGACTGAGAATGTTTCCTACGTATTGCGTAACACATAACGGATTAGGCAGGACATGCATCAACCCCGCGGCAAAGAAAAAACTTGACTATCAAGTCATAAGATTTCGGCCGCGGTCGCGACTTAAGGTGACTGACTTGTCTTTTCGTTTCCCACAGGGATTCTTTTCGGTACTATATCACTATCCTGATCGCTTTATTATTTGGCAGTATGTTCGCATACCAATGAAAGTATATCATTGTGGGAAAAAGCAGCACACTACGCTGATGATACAAATACAAAATGCAACTCATCCGAACCCATTAAAGTCGCAAGAACGCAATAAAATGCAGATTGCATGCACCTCGACAGAGAATATTGGTTAGTTCATGCGTATAATGTTGCTATAGCCAGAACTGCCGACATTGTAATATTGGAACTTTGATGACTGCACTACAAAAGTAACAGAGGTTGGACTTTATGCGGAATAATAACTAATGCAGATTAAAACAGATTAAACATGGCAAAAGGAAGTAAAAAGAAAGGGAAAAAGTCGAAAAAAGTTAAACCCATAACCGATGGCCTCTCTCCAAGTGAAATGTCCAAAGGTGAACTCCTTGGACATATTCAACGCCTTCAGGTAATGTGTGAATACTTGAAAGAAAATTAGAGTCTTCTACAACAATTTTAGTTACGTCGTGTACTAATTATATTTGACTATTTCAGGCTGAAGTGGAGAGAGAAATCCGAGAAAGAGATGAGTTCTTGTATGTAATTAAGAAACGGTTCCAATTGTGGGATTATCTCAACGGTCTCGTAAGAGACGCAAAGGCTAAAGTCGAGTCTCTGAATGATCCTTTGGATGAGGTAGAATTTTTGCTTTAGTAATACCAACACATTACGTGAATCTTCAATAATGATAAGTAAGTATTAATTAGTCAGCATTGTGACTATAATGAAATGATTAACAGTCTATCACCAACAAGGATGAAGCAGAAGATGACTGCACACATAAAATATTTCATATGAAAGAGGAACAAAATTTCACCCTGGCTAATATGCGCATAGCTAATTTGGAGCAAGTGGCACACGCTCACAGAGATGCATGGAACATTCAAGATGTGTTCAAAGACAATTTGAATGAGGCTGAAAAGAGTAGACGTGAAGCTCATATTTCATTCAGTCAAATCATTCGAGGGACTATGTTGAAACACACACAGGCTCTGAGTGACCTGAGAAAAGACTTTAGCTACCAACTGAGACTTGTGGAAAATGCTACTGATCGAAGACTTTTCGGTCAAAATGACTTGGAAAACGACGAGTTTTCAAGGGAAAGTCGTGTCTTTACTCGGGTCAAAGATGTGCAAATGAAATCTGTTGTGAGCACACATGAACAACAAATGAAGGAAATGCAAGAATACTTTGCAGAACTGAATGAGAAAAACGTAATCGTCGTTCGTCATCTTGAAAAAGAAATCACACGGAACAGAGGAATTGAAAGTAGACTTTCTCATGATGTTCAAGATTTGAAAAACAAGCTTGCAAATCTCCGAAAACCAATGAAAGGTTGGCAAGAACAGATTCACTCATGGGAGCGGGAGCATGAACATGACGACACGTCGCATCTTCTTCATCGTCTCAAGAAAGCTGAAACCGATTTGGAAAAATGTCAAAGGTACCAACGAATGATTGAATGTTCAAATGAAGCCTTGCTACAACGTACTCAAGTTGCAGAAAAAGATCGAAAGAATCTCAAAACGTCATTCACACACGCGATCATCGACATCCAGCAAAAGTCAAGTTTTAAACGTTTGGTGACATCATTGAAAACGAATTCTATTAAAAAAGAACGCAAACTTTATGATTGCTAAATTCCTCAGGACAGTCATGAAACCTGGCTACAAAAGTTTAACTTTTCATTGTTGAAACTATTAATCTTTTAGTGTCTAGTATGAAACTGTTTGTGAATTGGTGCAAGGTTTAATTTTCAAACATGTTAACTTTCCCTGTTATCAAATTATGAACAAATTGTAGTAAACCGATCGTAAATTTTGAAACGAACGATTATTTGGTCTTGATATGCTGATATTCTTTAAGACGTTACTTCTTACATGAATGGATGCAAGACGCAAGCAGTGCGATGAACTAACCTTGACTTTCGTCTTGGATCTTGAAACAGGCATTATTGCAGCCTCTGTGTAGCTTTCATAACAATAAAAACCAAATGAGACAAGAAGGCATTAAGACTTAAGGCTAAGGCATATAAATATAGTAGCCTACTGCACTCATCTTTTAAACCTGTTTGCCTTGACAGCATCAGCCGCTGAGCCGGTGTAGTCGAACTCGAACTCGGACCATACTCTTCAACTTCAACACTTTAACTTCAACCCTTCAAAATATCAAATAAAATATTGTTTGTACTTGTACAAGTTATTAAGCTGGAGTTATTTTGAAAACGATTAATTATATAATACAGTGTGAAATAAATCGATTGATCTGAATCTACTACAAAAATGCTGAGCTACAAACGCTACTTGTGGTTCATACTTTGGACACTCGTACATTGTGATGTGAACATGAACAGTGTTTCTGAAGAAACATGTGACGCTGGAAAAGGATCTAAATGTTCGACCTGTGTTCTAACCCCACAATCTGGAGAAGGACCATTTTACATTCCAGACCCTTTGCTTCGTTCAGATATCAAAGAAGGAAGGGCTGGAGTTCCTTTGAAATTGACATTGATAGTCAAAGACGTTGCAAAATGCAAACCTCTGTCTCAAGTTCAAGTTGATATTTGGCAATCTGATGCTGTGGGTGTTTACTCAGGATTCCTTGATTTTTATCCTTTAGGAAAACCAGGTATGCTTCCCGTCGTTGCCGTCGTACCTCGTACCTCGTACGGTCGTACCCGTCACCGTCACATATCCGTAGTTATTCCGTAGCGTAGTGATTGTGATATATTTTCATAGTACAATCATGCAACTAACCATAAACTCAAAATCTTTCATCTTTTTAAATAATCAAATAATTAAATTGTTAACAGGTAGCAAGTTTTTAACCGGCGAACGGGAACAACCAACCGACAAATCTCGGTTTTTGCGTGGTTCCCAATTAACTGATGCCAGTGGTCGTGCGGAGTTTCAAACAATCTTCCCAGGATGGTACCTTGGACGAGCTATTCATATCCACGTGGAAATCTTTATGAAAGGTCATCCTAAGTACACTGGACAACTCTACTTCCCGGAACATGTCATAGAACAAGTTGCATTAGAAATACCATACAAAAATAATAAAGAGAGACGAATGCGGAACAATGAAGATTGGCAATGGGGAAAACTCGGTGGTTCGAAATCCACATTAACTATCACTGGAGACATTGCTAAAGGGTTTGAGTCAACTATGGAATTGGGAATTGATGTAGATTATGAATTATGAATAAAAACGCTGTAATTTGTTCAAATAAATAAATATTTTAAATTATATTTATATTTAAATTACATTGGCCGGTCTGCATTTATTTTCAGTGCGCATGTGTTCGAGTAATTTATACAACTGTGAAACAAAATGGCATTTATTGCTGAAATGTATGGGGTGAATGAAAATCAGATATGCCCTTAAAAGGACATAATTAGCAGATGCTGCCTGTTGTGCGTACCGTACCCTTTCATGCAGTCGGAAATGATTCATGAAAAAGTACTTTCGTTAAGCTGAAATTGTCCAAATAAGATCTCCGCTTTAAACCAGACAGACGCAAGACATTGTGCGTTTTGTTTGTGTTCTAATTGAATCTTCCACCTCCAACCTCAATGAAAATGGTAGGTGTTACGATCTGCTATTATTTGATACCTTTGAGCTACGTAATTTCTAATATTACCTTATTATCATACTCTGGATTATTTCATTGTTTCACAANAAAAATGGTAGGTGTTACGATCTGCTATTATTTGATACCTTTGAGCTACGTAATTTCTAATATTACCTTATTATCATACTCTGGATTATTTCATTGTTTCACAATAGCAATATACGAATAGCTGAGAATGAATGAAGGAACACTTTGAGAGAAATCCTTTTTGAGACTAAATGAAATGTAAATAATCAAACGCTGGAGAGATTGATTGTTTGCGTTATAGTTATTATTATGCGTTTTGTGCCAATGGCAATGGAGTAGTGTTCAACTTGTTACTTTTTGCATATATACCAGACTAAAATGAAAGATTAGATGGAAGGACAAACGACGAACACGATTGACTGACTTTGTAGCGAATTCGCTGCAGAGAAGAGGAGTTTGTAAGTATGAAATGATAGTGGCAACAACGGGGCCATTGAGACCAAGAAAGGAAAGACTGCTGATGGGTTGTAAAAGCGCCCACGTACCCGCCGAAAAAGGCAATGCGTGTTCACCTCCCTTCTCATCTTGGCCTGCGTGGCTAAAGTCTCTGTTCAGATCTTCCTACGATGATCATGGCAGACGAAAGAGAAATCGTCTTACTTATGCTTCAAGAAGCCTACGTTTCCAACAAGCATTAGTTGAAACGAAACGAATCCACAATTGAAAGTCCGACACTTGCGTTTCTTCTTTACCACATTCCAGTTCCTTGCACTTCTGTTCGCATAATTCTTGGACAATTCTCATCCTTCTGTCTCAAATTTTGGTTTTTTTCCCACAAAATGGTCATTGCCAGTGGTCATGCTTTACGTCAGGGGAATACCCGTAAGTTAAACTTTAACTTTCAATACCTACATTTCCAGTTAATAAACTAATAATATGAATTATAATCTATAATATACGTTTGATTGTAATTGCATTTTCAGGGGCACCGAACACGTTTCAACTGTGCTTAGCTAAGGACGAAGATGTGACTCAACTTGGGATTTCTATCGGTTCTTCCATGCCAATCAAACCACAGATTTGGACAGAAACTCATCAGAATGGAACCGTCACCGTGTCTTATCGCATTGTGCACGTGGGTACGTACAAGGTCCATATTACCTATGAAGGCAAGGACATTCCCGGGAGTCCCTTCGAACTTATTGTCCGTTGAAGTCTGTTGCACAGGTCCGATTTCCACATTTGATCAAAACTAGCCAAAAAAACTTTCACAATAGTGACATTATTATCTGACTCTTAATTTACTCTTATCTGTTATGCACTCTTAAAAATATTTGCAATGTTTGCTCTTAGTTCCATTTTATTGACACCAACTCTGTACTGACAATATAAAATGACAATAAACAATTTTTTCATTAACTGAACATCAGGTACATAATGATTTTATTACTGCTTGGATTTTGCTTGCAATTGATCAAGTTATGAAGAATATTGTCATTTTTATCGTCTCTGAGGATCTTGCGAACAAGTTTACCATAAGAGAGTCATGCGACAAGCTTCATCATAAAAATCACAATTGCTATACTACACAATACTCATTCGACATTTTTGTAGTCTACAAATCAAGTAATATCAAAGGGAGTTGACATCTATGGCTTAATAGAGGCTGGGATTAGCTAGTGTCACTTCATAGGTCTATTTGGCTTAGAGGGAACAGAACAAGTTGTATCACATCTGTCTGCCGGAAGAGTTGCTGGTTGAGAACTTGAACCAGACCCTTTAAGTCCCAATGCTTTCAACACATCTTCATTCTTGACGTGTTCATAATGAAGTTCCTGTCGGAAAGAGTACAACAGTTCCCCACCTTTCTTCACAACAAGAGTGCCACCGTTCTGGAGCCCATCTCCTTTTAAGTTCCCGTAAAAGCCTTGATTGTCAGCCTATATGGAAAGAATGAAATTGAGTACAAGATTACTAATCACATTAAGCTTTTACTATGAAATTGCAATTTCTTAATTGTCAAAACAAATCACCTCGGTCTTAGCCTCTCGAGCCGGTTGTTTGAAAAGGGCAGCAAGAATGCCGAGAACGCTGAACCGCTTGTATCCTAGTTTTTCGTATGCTTCTTTATTGCTATCAACGTACAATTCTCCACTAAACCAATTACCAGCTACGAATTCTTCTACGCCAAACTCCTCCGGACCTATTCCTATGAGACGAATGTTATTTTGAGTAAGCAGGGGCTCCAAAGAACTGATCTCTTTTGCCGCCTGCCGACAGAATATTCATCCGAACCGTCGCAAGAAGGTGATCACAGCTGTGTTCTCTTGCCAGAACGTGCCAATTTTTACCGGCTATGAGAAACACGAACACACCATTTTATCATTATGATCCATTAAAATGACTTACTGAGTCGGTCAAAAAATTCAGGAATTCATATAGACTTACCTCCATTGACGGTACTTTCTTAACAATATTATTGGCAATTGATGCTGTCAACTCCATCGCACCTCTTTTCATGTTATCTGTAAAAACTAAGATTTCGACTTTTCCTCCTACTACTCGCTGATTCTCGCACTACTACGTGCTACGGTTGAGATTGAGACATGAGCAGTAAATACACAAGGAATATAAACGCTTTGCACAAGGTAAAAACATACACTATTTCTTACTATGCCAACTTATTGCCAACTTCCACTGTTCCAAGGTTCCAGCACCAACTTCACGTTGAGTTGATTTTGCAATGCAACGTAGTGAGAAGAAATGCAAGCGCAGTTATGTACTCACTTTGAATAATGACTCTTATCACGCAATTCAATAATGTCCTTCACACTATGTCTGATACATATAGTTTGTCATGTTTTCCATGTTTCCGTGTTTATTTCAAGTTCATGTAATTGACAGGAGATAAGTATAATAACATTAATAAAAATTGCAAATTAATCGGAAAATATTATTAGAACAAATTAGCACATGACCCCTTTCACTTCCCATCCTGGAGGTGTATTTACAGGGTGACAAGTGACAGGGAGAGCCTCGCAATTACCAAACAGGCACCAACGACAATAGCTTGTTTTGAAGACTTGACAAGTTGCAGGACAATAACCAAAAAAGTTGTTTTCCACTCGAGCGGATGCAACGTTCAGGAACCACCGAAAACGAAATGGGACCTCATGACATTTGTATCCATGTTCGTATTTCTTGGAAGCGCAACTTCCTGTCAGATTCGGACCAGAACAAAATGTAATGCGAAATTTTCCTTCTGCCAATGTGCAAAACGCAAAAAGGCAGAGGAGAAAATATATGGATTTTCCCATTATCTAAACATAGGGAAATGTATTTTAGTATTATGATTATGATAACTTTAAGTTTTAATTAGCCTTAGTCATGCAATGAATTTAAAACTGTGACCTACACGTCAATTTTAATTTCTGAGTTGGAAAGAATAAGACAGCGTAAAGCAGCTTTCAGGGTTCAAGCTCAGTTGCAAATAATATTCAACTGGCTATATTCAATGGTTTATTGGGAAATTATCTGGATGAGTTATCCTATGGACTCGGAGATCTGTTGAGGTTCCATACAAGTTTGATCTTCGTCAGCGATCTCAAAGTTCTATAGGTCATGTCCTCAGTCCTCATAAAAACGATCATAGTGGAAGGACTGTTGTGGACGTTCATGATGCTATGAATGTGAACTCTTCTTATCCAGCATAATAAGCATAAGTATGATCAGTGGAATTGATTTCAATTGTTTTTTATTACAAGTTCCGTTAGTTCTTTCGTTGGTAAATACTGAACGAGAGAAGACACTGAAGGAATGATATGAAACCTTCAGCTTGCATTAAGGTTGCATGAGTTTTTTTGCCTTTTTGCATGCAAAGCATCTCTGAAACATGAATGCGATGATGAGTACAAGTGGAAAAATAAAGCAAGGACATTTTTTGTCATAATTCCATTTTGCTCCTACGCGTCTGTCGTCAATCAGCAAAAACGATGATTCTCAAAGTTAAAATGTTTTATCATTATCATTCAAGCTTACAGACGAAACACGTTGATTGTTATGAAAAAAGTACTTAAATTTATGTAACCAAATGCAATTATGTAGAAACAGCCCATCGTACCATACATGTAATTTTAAGCGATAGAAAGACGCAGCAAGCAGTGAAAACCACACCACAGAGTCACAGAGTGGCAATTAAAAGTTTTAAATAACAAATTTTGCAAACTTGAACACTGGACTGAACCACCCAAGCGCAAAAGTGTCAACGATATTTCGCTGAGTACTATAAAAACGATCATTTTACGAAGACTGGATATTACTTTGGAGTTGACCGTTTGACATAAACAATTCTATCAATGTCAATTGCAAGCATTTTAGTGACGACGTGTTTTGTGGGATTATTATGGTTTCCGGCAATTTGTTCAAGTGCCAACATCCTCTTTTTCTTTGGTATATCATCATACAGTCATCGAATTTCAGCATGGCCCGTTGTGGAAAAGCTCGCATCTCGTGGACACAATGTAACATTTTTCTCTCCTTACCCACCTAAAAATCCGAATCCTTTAGTTCACGAGTTTTGTCCTCAAGCATTGAAAGATTGGATTGTATCTTTGGATGAAGTGCCGATGCTTTTCAATTGGAGAGCAGAAGGAAAAGTGGCTGAAGGATTTTTCCACCTTCCTGAATATGGACAAGGAATGTCAGATGTTCTGTTGAATGATACAGAAACACTGGTTTGGGTGAAAAACTCTCAGTATGATCTTGTGATTATTGACACACTCTTCAATGACATGGGATTGGGCCTGGCTGCGAAATGGAATGCGAAAACCATATACTTTGGAACGACATCAGTATTCCCTTGGCTATTGGAGCCATGGGGTTTGCCCGTCGAGGCATCCTGGATTCCTGATATGATCTATGCTTTTCCAGAAGACTTGACTTTTGCTCAGCAAATTGTAGGAACGCTAATGCCATTGTATTGGAACTGGAAACGACCCTACGGATCCTTTCCTGTTTTAGATAAACTTTTGCGGGATAAGCTGGAGTTCCCGGAAATGCCGTCTTTAACTGAGTTGGAGAAAAATGTCAGCTTGTTGATGATAAACAGTCATTTTTCGGAGGAGTACCCTAGAGCTCTCCCTCCGTTCGTGGTTCCTGTCGGTGGAATGCATTGCAATGAAATAAGTAATCCAGAAGACAGCCTGCCAAAGGTAATTTGGCCTATGCGGCAACTTACATTGTCCTCTCCAAAAACCGAACCCCTTCGAAATCCATACTTGAAATTAATTACATTGGTTTTATCATGTTTCTAGGATTTAAAAGCATTCTTAGGGAAAACTGAACATAGCACACGCGGGTTTGTGTACATTAGTTTCGGAAGTTATGCGGAAATTTCTGGAGCACCAACAGAAATCAAAGAAGCATTCTTCACCACGCTTCGTAAAATGAAACATTTACAGTTCGTTTGGAAATGGAATGCACCAATTCCGGATGACGTCCCAGAAAACGTGTACTTGTCCAAATGGATGCCACAACAAGCTCTTTTAGGTAAAAATAAAAACTCGCATCCCTAATACACATTTATGCAATTTAACTCACATTTGTTTTAAAAAATCAATAGCAAATCCAAGGATCCTTGCATTCATTTCTCACTCTGGACTTCTGGGTATTCAAGAATCCATTTATCACGCTGTCCCTATAATTGCAATGCCGATTTTTGCCGAACAAGATTACAATGCCGAGCGCGTTCATAATCGCGGTTATGGAATTCGATTAGAAGTTACTACATTAAAGGCAGCTCAACTCGAAGGAGCCATTAAAGAAATCACCGAAAAAGGCAAATTCAAAGAAAACATGGTGAAAGTATCCAAGAGATTCAAAGATCGGCCACAACATCCGACGGACACAGCTGTATGGTGGACCGAGTATGTTTTGCGACACGATGATGCCCATTCATTTTTAGTTGGAAAAAGCAGTCAACAAACCTGGATTGTTCGACGATCTTTACATGTCTGGTCTTTTATAGCAATGATGTCTTTTGTCATACTTTTTGGAATCTGGAAGCTTCTAAAGCTTTTAATTTGCTGTAGTAATAGTAATAGTAGCATAAAGAAATGTGAGAATAAGCCGTCGAATAATAAGAAGGACCAATAAACGAAATGATTACTAATTTGGTTAATAATTATTATAGTTACCACGATGATTAAGTATTGCCTTCTTTCCATCCCTTTCCACCTAGTATTATATTGTATTGATGACCATGATAATGTGCATTGTAATCGTAAAAGTGGCAGCCGCTAAGGGTCAAAGGCCATAAAGCGGAAATAAATCAATAATAATAATAATAATGTATTGTATTGATGTGTCTACTTGTCTACTCTATACTGTAATATTATTTCTTTTCCTTGAGAAGACAGTAGAGAGTAGACAGACTGACAGACCACAGACGAGAAAATTTTGAGAATGAGATGGTTAAAGTGTTTGTCATTTCAGTGATAACTGATAACGATAACTTGATAAGTGATAGCATGACAAGCGAAGCAACCTGCGAGAAAGATGATGTTAATGTGAGAAATCTCATCTGATCTGACAGTGGGAAAGAAAACCGCTTCATTTCAACTTACGGCAAAAGCTCAGCAAAACCCGCTGACTTTAAGACATGGAAGAAAGAGCCGCTCCTAACTGTCTTAAATCAACTGTATAACGTTTAGTTCTAAAGAGTAATAATTCCTCATCTTTCACAAACAATGAAAGGTTTTTGATCATAGTGAAGTATCATCTCACAATAAATGAAAGTACTAAATCTTACCACCCTACGTGTCAGTTAGGATAAACAAATAATTACCGAGCGACAACTACGTTATTACAATGGATTTAAATATGAAACAAACCAATTCGAGACCGAAATGTGCAGTTTCTACATGTCCAAATAAATCGGTCAATTCATGTTCCGCTTGTCATTCGGTGTACTATTGTTCGGGGGCTTGTCAAAAGGCAGACTGGATAACTCATCGGGTTCACTGCACTGCGTGGACAATAATAGAAAAACCCGGATTAGGTCGTCAAGTTGTAGCTTCTCGGCCATTGAAAAGTGGAACATTAGTTTTAGAAGAAAGGAGTCTGAGCTATGGCCCATTGATACCACATGGACATGGACACGAGTCGTCGCTGCCGACCTGTTTGACTTGTTGTCGGATCATGAATGAAGATCCGGGGAAGAGGTGTGGTGCGTGTGGATGGCCTGTTTGCAGTCAAAAATGTGAAAAGGTTATTAGTTATTACTAATTTATCAACATTCAAATTCAATAACAATTAAACGAGGAAATTGAAATTGGTGATTTCATTTTGACATTCTAGACTCCAATGCACGTTGAACTGGAATGTGGATACTTTTGCAGCAAAGGACTCCGATGGCCATTGCCTCCTATGACTTTGTCATTGACTAGAGGACTCATGATTCTTCGTATTTGCATTGTTAGAACACGACAACCTGATTTGTGGCCTGAAGTAGTTAAATTACAAAGCTTGCCAACTCGTGTACCCTATGATGAAGGGTCAATGCTGAGTTCAGCAATGGAACAAGTCAGTTACTTCCAGGCACATGGACTGATCAGTCCTGAAGACTGGCTCAAGATTTACGTTCTTATATCTGCGCACGAATTTAGTCATCGGGTGGCACTTCCAGAGAAAGTCACGTAAGCGAATTAGCATTTTATGAGGTTCCAGTTCCAGTAATCATAAAATGTTGAAGTTACATCACAGACAGTTTTATTTTATTACAGTGAGACTGCAGCATTGTTTTCCAACGCATCACATTTATCCAAATCTTGTATTCCAAACTGCATCCGAAGTATTGCTCCAGCTCCAAACTGCATAATTCAAATTAGAGCATCTACTGACATTCAAAAAGGTGACATTCTAACTTTACCGTACGAAGGTGTTTCCCCATTTATTGGAACTCGATTGAGACAACGAGCTCTACACTTTCCATGTGGATGTCTTCGGTGTTCCGATCCAACTGAATGCAATAGTTTTCTATCAACATGGATATGCATGCAGTGCTTGCAGCCAGCAGTGAGTCCGAATGACAACGGATCCTACACCTGTCGAAATTGCGGTTTTGCTGTATCACCTGAATCCGTTGTATTCATTCAGACAAATAAAGAAGATCCATTATGGCAACATATCAGCAACATGCAAATTACTCACGAGAAAATGGTTGTTGATTTACAAGAGATTTTGCAAAATCAAAGAGAGTCTGTGTTGCATTCAAATCATTGGATCATTTTAGAAGGAGAAAAGAAGATTGTCGAATATTTTGGAAGATTGAGTGCCCAATTGACAGAAAAAGATCGAAAGTTGTATCTGGACTTATTAAAACACCTTTTTCAAGTAGCGGATTTGCTAACTCCTGGAATGTCTAGGGAAAGGGCTCAATTGCAGCATTGCATTGCACGAGAAACTCTGAGGAAAGCGGAAATTGATTTCAGCAGGGGTTCCATTGGTCGTCGGGAAATGTGCGAATTACTCAACACTTCTGAAAACTTGTTTAAAGAATCTCTCAAGTTTTATGGTCCGGATAGAAGCGAATGTTACGAAGCTACTGACAATATGAGTGCAATGGCTGGAACAATCATTCTTGAAAGGGTTAAAGTTAATGATCTTCGATTAAGACTTGAGAATTCTTATTAATTCTGATTTCTGACTGCAAAACTATTGTAGTACATTATTTCATTCCGTTTGTTGAATTCCTGAATCATCCTATTCCTTTTTTAAAAGCAATCAGTATTTATAGTTATGTAGTTAGCCTTTCCTCTTTGCAACTTCATAAAGTGTGTAATACGACTACGATTCAATTTAATTCAACTGGATTAAATTGTTGGATTATATTTTGTACAAGAAAAAATGCTATAATTTAAAATGTAAATCTCATAAACGAATCACAATAGCCATTAAAAATGAAGCTGAAACGTTTGCTATGCTCGTAGACTGTAGACTAGTAGTACTTTTATACTCAACAAGTAACAAGGCTTCGTTGTGCATTTGTATGTAAGTAATGAACTAATAAAACGTATTTGAGCATTGTTTTTTCTCATACAAGTCTGCTGACAAATCTAAATAAACCATCCTTGGTTTGTTGTTTTCACTTGATGACCTCATAAAAGTTTTTCGTTTTTTATAAAAAGAATGTGAGATTTTGATTGTGTTTGAATGGGCTCGTGGATGCACAGCACACACAAGCGTGTAAAATTCAGTTACTTCAGACTTCAGGTCGTTTAGGTAAACGATAAAAGAATCCCATTGTAGTAGTAGGTTTCAATTTCAAGTTCCATGGTATGGTATATGACAAAGAGATCTCTCCTTTTTAAACAATTGTATATAATATTCATAGTCTCATAGTCATAATTTCAATGTCAATCTCACCTTTAATTACGTAAATGGACAGAAATTGTAAAAGGTGACTCTGGTTCACCTTGTGTTCTGTGGGCGACAAATGAAATGGGAATGCATTGCTACAAAAGCAGTCACTTTGCATAAATCTCAAAAACACGCATATCACAGGCCACTCCAGTCCAGTCAAGCCATTTCCACTGACACTAAATGATCGTAGTCCTGTAATTGTTCTTTGTTTCGTGCTCTTCACAATTTTCTAATTGCATTACAAAATGTTCACTACGAAACTGTTGTTTACCTGGTTCGTCATCATAGTCGGAGCGATTTGTTATGCGAGACAAAGGGATCTTTATCAAGTTACGATTCAGAGGGGCTCTTACGGTATGCTAAATCCAATGTGTAGTTTTGTATTTGCATTTTTAGCGATTCCTATATCTGGAGACTGGAGAATATCATTCCCGAATTCATGGGTTCTATAATTAATAATTTACTCCATGTTCTTGCACTTTCAGGATACAATTGTACAGAAAAATGCTCTAAAAAGAATTTGAGCTATTACTGGTGCTACGCAAAGCACCCAACGGACACCAAATACAATCTTGGTAATTTAAACGTACTCAAGGACACTTTGCTAATTCTAATTAATCAATATCATTCAATAACGAATTATTGGGCAATAAAATTAGACTATTGGGACTACTGTTCTCCGGAAGAAGGCCTGGATTACCGCGGGAGAAAGTGCCGAGAAGGACATGCATGCGGAACCCACGGCTACAGTTATAAATGGTGTTACACTGATACTGGATCTTGGGGTTATTGCGGTTACAATGTGACGGTTCCTCACCGCAGAAACCGGGATGAAGACGATTTGGGACGTCCTTGGTATGGAGATGCTTAATTCTCCAGCCTTCCAAGATGCATTAAGAAATTACTTACTGTGAAGTTGATAGCGGTTTCTTATAATGACGAATTGGAATTTATTTTATTAACCCATAGCACCACCAACAAACGCATTCAAACAACTTTTCTATTTAGCTGTATGTAGGTTGTAGCGATCAAGTTTTTAATTATTAACATTAAAATGGTTGATTCTTATTACATTCGTACTTTCACTTTTGTACCAGTTTTTGAGTTTAATTTTAAAACAGCAAACTAATGCAAAGGTTCATACACGTGTATAAGTTTTATACAGGAATACAAGTCTATACAGTAATGTCTACTTTTATGTATGAATATTAAGTAACCGGCCGGATTCAACAGTTTAATGTTAATATTAATATTACGATTCTGAATACAAAGAATGAAGCAACGTATATTTAATAAATGAGCTTTATTAAGAGCATGAGAATTCTGAGTATGATTAAAATGATTATAAGCACAGCAGAATATACAACATAATAAGAATTGCGTTACATTGAAAACTATGATTTAAAATGAATTTACTAGAATAAAGCGAGTTCAAACTTCAAAGTAATGAATGAGTCTTCAAGCAATTCTTTTAGTATTTCTTCTTAGGATGATGATTCTTTTATGAGCGAGACTTCATAAAGCTCGATATGAGATCGACTGGTAGTGGGAATACAATGGTCGAGTTCTTCTCTGCTGATATAGTATTCAAGGTCTGTTAAAAAAGCAAACATAAATTCAATTACTTCTTGACATCCCAAACTTCCTACTTAATAAGCGTATTTAATCACATTAGATTTCATGCAACATCGTCGTTGGCGTTTTATCAACAACAGTAACAGTTATAGAATGAAAATTGACGAAATTCATTCTCATACAAGGAAATGGAATGGAACTTGAGTGACCAAAGGACAAAAAGTAATAATAGTAGCAGAGCCATAAGACAGAATGGTTAATGCAAGTTGATTGGCATTTACTAGGACAATGAGTGAATAATAAATAAGGTTCACTGATGTTACGTGTTATCAGGGTCATGATTTACTGAAGAATTGGATAATTAAAATGAATAATGCAAATGGCTGTGTTGCGATTGCCACATAGAAACTGACGATGTCCACGTCGCCGCTAACCTGGAGGTATCGCAGTTGCAATGCGGCTGGAGATTCCGTCATGATGTCTGATGCTTCCTTTAATGCCCGGGCTGCTTTTTGTTCACCTTCTGCTGCAATTACCTTAGCCCTTGCTTCTCTCGATGCTTCAGCCTCGGCAGCCATGGCACGTTGCAATTGCACTGGTAGTCGAACATCCTTTCTGTATTTCAAAAATTTCAATATCAAAAGTCGTTTGCGAAAAATCTATAATCGTTCATAGCATCTTGCATGCAAGCATTTTGTGACAAAGTGACAGTACAAAACGCAACGCAGGGCATGGAAAATGTAAAGATTTGTATCGATGAGCAACAAACAGCGTTCAACATGTGATAGCATCATCATGATTCACGATTCGAGGTAAAAGAAGCACTATAAAATGTATAGTATACCATACAAATACGGTCAATTTTCCATTTATATATTTTTTGTTCCGCTACAATTCCAGACAAAGCGACTTACATTTCCACACGTTCCACCTTGATTCCCCATTGCTCCGTCGCACCATCCAAGGCCGACTGTGGAATAAAATAAATGGTATTGCAAAAGGTTGTTTATTTTAAGGATTAAAGGACGCAGAAAGCAGAAGTTAGAGGCATCAGACATACAGAATTTTGAAATATACTATACATAGTGGATAGTGGTATTGGATTAGTGTGGTATCGACCTGATGAGAGTCCACATTTTAAAGTGTGTACTCTGGAAATTCGAGAGAATTTAATGGTATAATTGCGGTTAATCATCTAGCACAATAGTATAGATTGAGGTTAATACAAGAAAACAGGTCTGTGCAAATGAATTTTCTCTTCAAATAATGCTTTTTCTTTCCCTTCTGAGTTGAAGTTTCCAATGAATAACGAACTGAAAAGGCTCGTCGTACATCTTAAATTATTGAGCGTGTCGCAATGAGGCCTTGACAAGCACAATGCTGACTATATGCTGAATAGCTGAATACTAGAACGGGAATTGGAAAACCTATTAAATTTGCAAAAGCTTTTCAACCAATATA
>JABASF010002143.1:0-16489 GCA_019776145.1 Harlomillsia oculata
AATGCTTTGCTTTCCGTGGTCCTCTTTCGTGCTGAACAGCTTTGTGACGAGAAAAAGTGAAATTTTGCAACGTTACTATAAGCAGTCAAAAGTCGGAAGGAACAATGATCAAGAACATCGCGTGTTTACTTTTTGTACATTAGCTTGTTCCATTTTTCACTACTACGACATACTATACTGGTTATAATGCAAAAGTCTCTGGTATTGCAGTTATAATTGTGGAGAGCCAACTCGACTCGAGTCAACTCGTAAATCTGTCAAGGAGAATGCTCAACTTGTAAAGTTGTGTCTCTTTGTTTGCCTTTCGAAGAAAACAAGCTTCTAGTGTCTAGTTGTGGCAAGTCTAGTGTGATGTTGTATGTTGTGTGTAGTTAGTGGGAAACCTAAGGAAGAGAAATCTGCTTTTGGGTAATGTAGCTGCAAAAAGCAGCTTAAAAGTAGAAAGCTGGGAGACTTTGGCTTGGAAAAAAAAGCAAAAGACAGTTCGTAAATCGTCTGGAACAAAACAACAAGGGGAAGAAGAAAGACGAAAAATAATACACTAAATATAAAGAAGGCAAGGAAAAACCCCACAAAGTTCTTTAGGAACAGTTGTTCCAAGCTAGCAAAGTGACTATCCCGTTTTTCTTTTCCTTTCTCTGGTAAATGATGCTTTATCCTTTCCCTTTTCGACTAAAGAGAACAAGTTACACTGACAAAGAATCAATCTTGCTGCTCTCTTTCCTGAGAAATAGAGTTTCTCCCTCCAAAATCCGATTAGTAGTCTTCACACGCTTTTTTTAAGCTGCTCATAGTAATTAGTGCAGAGAGTGTGAAATGAAACCGTTTAAAAAGAAACTGGCAGATTTTGAAGCCAAATAAAATATTAAGTTAAATGCAAAAAAATAGATTCGGTTCTACTGAACATAAAAAGGTACAATACTTGCTTGCCAGAATGAATGAAGGTTGTTTAACGACGGTAACGAGTCACTTATTCAGATAATCTGGAAAATGAGATTCCCTAGTAAAAGTAAAAGCAAACATGACTTTCTGACTTTGCGCTTTTTCACGGTCTCTCACTGGCTGATTCCTCTCCAATTCCGTTGGAAGGAGTGGGAATTCATGTTCATGTTCACCAGTCAGTACAATCGTGAGTCGTGACTCTCGTGACGCCAAAAGGAACAGAAATAAGGGGAAAGTGAGACTTGTTGACTTTTTGTCACTCACCATCTTTATTCATGGATGCCTCAAAGCATTTCTTGAGTCTACACGCTCGGCACTGATTCCTGTGAGTTTTGTCAATAGGACATCTTCCTTTGAGGTCCCCTTGAGCCTTGCACGTGTACACGCGGTTACGATGAATGCTCCGTTTGAAAAATCCAGAACATCCTATAATTATCCAATTATTAATTCACATAAGCTTTTATAAATTAAAGACGTCCTATTCATTGTTATTAGCACTCATTCCTAAATGTGCATCACGGATCAGGCAAAGACTATCAATATGAATGTGACATAATTTCTTACCGTCACATGAATAAATTCCGTAATGCTTTCCAGAACTTCGATCCCCGCAAACTTTGCAAGGAATGTCCAGAAGCCTGTCACCTGGTGGAATGTTCAAATTACGTAATGCTTACTAAATAGTAAGAAAGTAATATGCATTTTTATGTTCTATTTTGATGCAGTTTACTGCAACTCTTTAACTCTACCTTTTAAGGTTAGCATTTAAAAAGTAAAAATAATGACGTATATAGTATAAGTACCTGTTCCCAGTTTCATAGACATTTTGATTCACTTGTCCCTTAGCTTTCAAGTTTTTTTTAAACTGCACACTTTTAAAAGACGAAATAGAGGGATTTTTCGTTCTGAATAGCAAAGGATGTGGAACGTCACTGGAAAAGAAAGTCTGCGAGCTGTACGTCTAAATTGTCACTGCGACGAAAGAGGAAGCCTGAGAAATAGACACACAAGAAGCACACAAAAACGACTTGGAAGAAAGCTACTGGCTTTGTACTGAATAGGAATTTTCGACGAGTGTAAAGTGAAAGTGCGCCGACGAGTGGGAAAAAAGCCAGATTGTTAAGGACGTAGATGGAAAGGGACGAGACGAAGTGACGGTGTCAACTGAATGACGCTGACCACAAATTTGATTTTACCTATTGCCTTTTGACAATAGCTTGGCCTTTGACTGCCAATGAATGGAGTCACTCTACTCAAGAGAAAATGTGTGCTGGGCCAAGTGAGAAAGTGTGGCTTGCACTCACTCACTCAAAGGCTTTTATACACACTGTGGCAATACAGAGTCAAAGGCAGAGAAGCAGCCAAAGCACAGAGTACAATGCCTTTCCTTTTGCTTTCCCGGACTTGTGGCTTCCACACGGAAAAACCGTCGGGGGCTGGCTTATTCCACTCACCTCGCCCAGTCACTTCTCATAGGCTTTCTCTCACACAAGTCTTTTTTAGTCGTTCAACCCAACTGTATCTATTGGATTGTCTTACAATAGTAGTATAGGCAAGTAATATCAAGTATCTATTTTTCCTTGAAGACACTGTAACTAAAACCGAAATTATGTACAGTTCGGGTTTGTATGGTCCCCATGATTCGAAAGGTATCTTGTTTCGAATCCCATAATGAGCATTGGGTGCAAATGGTTGATGCAGTAATAAATTGGTAGGTTATATAAATTTTTATTTGCCCAAGAGAAATCCGAGGTACAGTTAAGGGTGCAATAGTAGCCCAAGGATGTGTAAAGAATGGGTAACGTTCAGTATGGATGAGGGTGCAATGCAGAGAAATGTAGCATTAGAAAAGTCTCTCCCGGGAGAGTTGAGAGAGACAAGAGAGAGCGGGTGAGAAGTAGTCAGGTGGACGCCTTTTCGACCCGATGGAAAAGATTAGGCTGTTGCACCATTCCAGCCTCTCATTAATACGTCGACTCCTTCACTGGCCGAATTCCCTCGTCTAATCTTGTTCTAAGCAGCTCAAAACTTACTCTGTTGGTTGCATCTTGGCAAGCCTCATTTCATCCTATTCTCTTACCTCCAAAGTCTTATGATAGTCAAAACCCACTCGTGTCTGATCCCTTGCGGTTTTGACTCTGCAAACAATACAAAAGCTCTCTTCCATAACGCAGAGAAGGACAAGAACAAGGTAGAAAAGTAAAGAGAGTCGCAGTATCTTGTATTAAGCTAGATAAGAAAAGGAGAATTTCGAGGCTTCTGTTTTGAACGAGGACTGTAAATTCTGGAAACGGGAGCACAGAGTACGAAAAACAAAAGCATGACACAACAAGGCAGGCGGATCAATGAATGTAATCCGGAGATTCTCTTCACTAAAGTATAATTCCAAGAGAAACGAAACTCTGAAAATCCATCAACTTCATAAAGTCCACAGTCAATATTACACTAATGCGAGGGATACAGTGAGCCAAATGCAAACGTACGCTTCAATTGACCACACACACGTCCACGTTTGGGTGAAAAGTATAGGAGACATCATACTTTCGTTCGTGAAGGCGAGATGCTTACAAATCCTCTGTATAGGGAGTTTCAATCGTATGGCCAAAAAAGGTGCTTATAAAAACATATGCTTTGAAAAACGACGTGTTTTCCTATTCTTCAAAACTCATTCAAATGGTATGCCCAGTCCTCAATTTTGAATTTTGATTTTCAACACGTGCAACAGAAATAACACAAAGTTCTAAAGTGTCATTCAATCAACTTTCCAACTTGTAACTGCGTGACTCAAAAAGTTTATTTCCATTCATTTCCATATGTATAGTGTGGCCGTTCCAATGTGCAAATGTTGGTTTAGTTGAATTGGTCCTTTCACTCATAGTTTGTTCAAGTTAAAGTTGGGAATCCTGTTGTCCCCGTATTTCACACGTCCGTCTTTTCCTTCCAGTGCCTTCTGGAAGGTTCTCTACCTACGCACCCTAAGGAATAGAGTCCGTATAAATGCGAATCCTAGTTAAAATAACGCTATCAATGATGTTCAAATGGGAGAAAAGTGGATTTTGATTGTCCTATATTACGTCGGAGTGAGTCGGGGGATCAATCGGTAGATTAAACCTGATCTGTTTACTTAATGGAATTGTGATGCTGATGCTGGTCAAAGTTCTACGTGGTCACACGCGGATTTTCTTTCAATATAGCATTAAATCAGTCATCAGGATTACGAATAAGGACTACTGGACAAGTGGACACTGCATTCATCCCATAACAATGTCGTCATTAAGCAAAGCAAAAAAACAAACGTACTGCCCAAAAAATCTCGTTAAATGTTTTTTTATAGAAGGACAGTATCGTTTTTATACTGTCTCCTTATATGGCGTGTTACATGGAAGGGCAACTTCAAACTTGAGAAAGTAACACATCATTCACTAATTTAATTATAGAAAGAAAAGAAATGAAAAGTTCCATTTTGAAAAAGGCAAGAGGGAAAAAGTGCTATCGACTTGTGCCTGCAAGAAAAGTTGCTCGTGAGACTCTTGGGAACGTAGGAAAGAGATGCCTCATAGTCATAAAGGAGCCAAGAACTCAAAAAAGAAAGGAATGAGAAAAGCAAAGTGATGAGGACGAGAGGGGAAACGAAAGAATGTGACGAGCCGACAAAATGATTGGGAGAAGCAAAAGTTTTTGCGTCGAGGTGGAAATAATGAAGGAAATCAACAAAGGAGAAAAGAAAAAAGAGAGCCCCAAAAAGGAAAAAAGACTTGTAAAACTGCTGTAGGGGTTCGTTCTTCGTTCCTTTCCTTCTTTTGTGTTAAATAAAAAAAAATGGAGGACCTACGTTTTTACGTACGAAGTAGTTGTTATAAGTAAAGTAGTCATCATACGGGTCATACAAATAATATACTGTCAAGCAGTCAAGAAAAACATTTTCAATTGATTTGATTGAATTTAACATGATTTTTTGACATTCTTTGTAAAGTTTAACAGGCGTACTTTATTTAATGGTTTCTCACCAATTTAAAAATGAGAAAAATATTATTTAAAGCTTTTTTTTGCGGCAATATCACAAAAGTACTGAATTTGTACAATGTGTACATAATGTTCCTCTACTCCTTGATTAGAGCGTAACTGCGTAACCAATGAAAATCTTTGTGGGCTTGACTTCTTGGCTTTTCTGTCGATTTCTCCACCCACGCGCATTCGCTCACTCTTATATCATACTTTCATGTACCATAAGATCATCGTGCCTTATCATCTTGCTTTCATCAAACTCAAATGCGTTTCGGTTTCGTCATTATTTCAATTTCACGGTATATATACGGTGATTGTCTCATTCAGGCTAATGTTTAATTTCTCCATAAAAAATTGTTTGAACTGTTTTAAACAGTACATTTTCAATTTCAAAATGTTTTGAAGCGCAAAAGATGATATATTTTACATATTTAACGGCAAGCTTAATTTCTTTCCGTAAAGGCAGCGTAAATGAACTATCTGTATTATCTGTATGTGGAAGGAAGGAATAATAATCAACATTTCTATAAAAGGAGAAAGGCGCTTTCCAATTACAATCATACAATCATGTTGGGTTTACTAATATATATTTATGGTATATTTGTGAAAAGTAAAAGTATAAAAGTAAAAGTTGGTTTGGTGTTTTGGTAGTAGTGAAGTGACACTTGTCGAAAGACAAAGCCATGTGCGAGTGTGTGTCAATAAAGCAGCAGTGCTCGTGTGGCGTCGTTTCGTTAGTTGCACAAAGCCTGGGAGTGTGGGCAAGTGTGAAGGCAGTGAGACGGAAAGAAGCATGAAGCGAAGTGTCCACATCCCACCACAACACACTCCATGAATTTCTTTAGGGATTTAATGGTGACTCAAACTGACCATTTGCGACGACCACATTCTCCTCTTGTCTTCTCACCCATGTGCTCAGGGAGCAGTGAAGCTTGGACTTTCAAAAATTACTCTCGTCCTCTGTGTTCGTCTACATTCCCATTTACACCGGGTGTAATGCCCGGACTAAAGGACCCAACAGCCCATCTCCGTCATAAAAGGCAAATGTCCAAACTGAGCTGGAGACAAATGACCCGTGAACTCACACAAGTATTGTATATGTTACGTCTCCATCTACTTACTACACTTACTACATCTCTTCCAACATCATCTTTTGCCAAGATAGGTTTATTATGGTTTCATTTTAACCGTGCCCATTGCGACACGTTGCGACGTGACATGAACTCCATTCTCAGCCATACTAACAAGTGTATAGACTGGAGAAAAGCCGCAGTAAAAGGCGAAAGGGTATGAAATGCTGTTTGTTTCTTTGCACAACGCAGTGAAAGTGAATTGAGTGTGAGCAAGGCAACTTTGTTGTTAGCACAAATAAAGCCTTCCCTGAGAACCTCAAAGAGGTGGAAACAACTCAAAGTTTACTTTTAATTAACTCTCTCTCGTCCACTTCTTCTTTTCTATACACAAAATGTCTTTTGGCCCGAAGGCTTGACGTGTCCATTCGACCTTATTTCTTTAACTGCGTATGCGAATACGAACTCACATGCTCAGAATTAAGATTCGTAGCGTAACGAGAAACATTCAAAATTCAAGTCTTTAAGCTTAGGCAACTTTGACATTTATATAGCATTTATTGTACGTCGTTAATAATAAGTATGCAAAAGTAGTACAGAGTATGTAATGTGATCTAAAGGTTTGTTTCCATCATCATCAACATTAAGAAAAATGCCATTGTGGAAACTGATTTATCTGTTGCTACATAGTATTTATTTGCAACACCTTGTAATAAAGAACAAACGGACGATAAAGTTGACTCATGCCCACGTAGTTTTTTGACTGTCGCGTGCTTAAACGGGTGATAGGATTTCTTTTTTTGGTAGGAAAGTAGATGAAACGAGGCGAAGAGTCTGTGTGTAGTGTGCTAGTATAGTGCGCCCTTTGCGCTAAGCCAAGAGCTAATCTGCGGATGGAAAGAGCAAGTTGTCCAGAATTACGACTGTTGTGCAGAGAAGTGAGTGAGTGTGGAGAGATGAGTTGCATGGAATGACTCAATGGGAGTGTGAACACATGCGGATGTTGATGTGAATGCGGATGCATGCTCAATGCCTTCTTCTCTCTTTACATTCATGGAAATTAATCTTGTCGTTGGAGCATGGGTCTAATCCCACCACTTTCATCATCCCACTTTCATTCTACGTTTCTCCGTGTAGATAGACATGGGAAGACAACCTGACTGCTACTGCCACTTCCTTATTTCATTCTGGTCTACTTCCCTCATCCTCATCTTGTTCCACTATGACTTATCATGGCTGGAGAATAGACCAAAGGAAGCGGACTATGCATGCTCAAGATGAATTACACGAGAGACACGCAATCCCCTGTGAAATCCATGATGTTCACTCTAATAACTGTATTTACTGTCCTATATGCTCACTCTCACATTCAAACTTGGAAGGATGCTGCGGTGCAAAGTGGCCGTACGAATGGCTTCATGGTCTTCGGCTTCATCACCATCAGCAGCTTCTATAGCCACTTCAACACTTTCCAGTCTCCAGCATTTCCAGTCTCCTCGCTTATTGCAAATAGTGGGAATGAGCACAGTTGCACTGCTGGACTTTGTGCTTTGTCGCCCTTCCGCAGCCTCACTCTTGTTCATCACAGTTTCGACTATTTTCACCCTTAAGCCATGTCATTTTCACAATTTCTCACTCTTCCCAGGCCTCTATTTTCCATTTTCATGCTAATGTCAGAATTTTTGATCTTCCTCCAACACGCATTTCTCTGCCCATTTGAAACATTATGCAGCAACAAAGCAAAATGTTTTACAATTAATATCTTTTCAATGAAACTGCAATACATGAACAACGCACTGATAGCAAGTCAATAAACGGTGGTCACAATATTCATGGAAATTGATTCACATTTTAATAAATTAGAATTTGCCTGCAGACATTTATTCTGTTTTTAATTTTTACATTAATTGTAATGAAATTAGTAAAGTGTAAAGTATAAATGTCTCAAATAATGATAGTACTTATCGTATAAGCTCATCTATACATTTTGTACCCCGCTTTCTTTGTTGTGTACATAGAATTAAAATTAACATTGAATGGGTTCACGTTCACCTGAATTTATATTGCGCAAACTGTTCACAGTACAAGAAGTGCCTTAGGAAACATATCAAGACGTACAAAATCCTGAAGGACTTCAGTAAGAATCTCCTTTGTAAGAGTCGGATGAACAAGATCTGTGAACCCGGCTTCACGTACTTTCTTCCCGTCCAGAGAAATGTGACGTTTGGTCAACGCATCCGTGTGAATGTAAGGTGTCAACGGTGTGTTCCCTACTCCATTTGCCGCACATATCAGAGCCCAAGGTCCCATATGCTTATCGTTTATTTCATCAATTACGTCATCTGTGTCCATCTATGACGAATGTATAATTTTATAGCTATGATAAACTATAAAAAGGAATTCCAAAGGAGAAAGTTCTTGATACCTTTGCAAGAGTAGTAAATGTTGTTCCCCAGTAGTCGTGATTAATGTCAAAAATCTCACTGACAATGCTGCTTACTTTTCCTTGAGTGGTATCTCCATCATCAACGACATTATAAGTCTATACAAAGTATAGAAAGTAATTAATTAATATAATCTAGTATGACAAATGCCAAACTTAACCACAAAATGAGTGAGTATATTACCTGTCCATTTGCCCCCTTCATACACAAGAAATACGTAGCTCGAACCAAATCTTCGACGTGTATGGTATGTGTCTTCATTTCAGCGGTCCAAGGAATTTTCATCATTTCTTTCAAATGCTTGTAAATGGCTCCGATCACTAATCTGGGAGCTGTAAACACATATAAATGGATTATTAAAATCATAATCAGATCAGTCCGACGTCTTCAATCTTAATCGAATGTAACGTTTGTACAAGAAACGTTATGATTTATGATAATCAAGGTAAAAATGACATTTTAAAATCACTCACTAATTCCAGTTCTGTCTCCGGGACCATAGACAATAGCCGGGCGAATAATAATGTAGTTTTTCATGGTGGATGCAATCTCTTGTTCAATTTTATATTTGAATTTTGCTTCAGGACTCCATTGGTCAACGCTGTCCGATTCTTTGTGAGGGGTCTGCATTTTATATTCATAAAATAACAATAAGTTGCCATAAGTTTAATGTATTTGCTGAATGATTTCGCACACCTGTGCACTGTACTTTTGAAAATAAGAATGTGTCAATTGATCATCAACAAATGATTGCTAAACATGATCCTACCTTATCACTTGAGTACAGTAATCCCGTCGAAAATTCAACATACAATTTAATTCGATTCCCATACTTTTTCTGAACATGTTGAATTACATTTGAACTGAGTTTGTAAATTCCTTCCTTGTACACAGCTTCGGATTGACCTTTTCTTGTTTCAGAAGCGAGATTAATAATGTAATCCACATCCTCATCCAAATTATTAAATGCTTTCTCACATCCCGCTTTTAATTAAACAATAAGCAAAGCAAATCATTAAGTAATTAAGTTCCATAAGTTCCATCTTAACCTACGTAATTATTCAAGTACTATAGCTTTGAAACTTTAAATTACCTTGAGTAATTAAATTGGCACTATTAAAAAACACTTTAGAGTCGCGGAACAAAGCCGCTTGCCTTTCATTCAACCAGGCAATTTCCGGTGGAGTCTTGTCAATAACGAATATTGCGGATGCTCTCGGTAACAGATATTCAACAAGGTGTCGTCCAATGAAACCGCAACCTTCATATTTTTACAATATAGTAGTATTTTTAATTGCAAATTATAAATTGAGCATGTAATCACACGAAAATCCGTGTGTGGAAAAACTCATTCTTGTTTTACCTCCTATGATGACAAATTTTGCCATGCAACAACCGTTGCTTGCTTCTGCGTCCGATGCCATAACTGTGCGTTCACTTCCTACAGCAATGACAACAATGCAAAAAAAGGTGTCACAAAACTCACAATATTCAAATTAGATTTTCCATTTTACATTCCACTTACAATAATTATTACAATAAGTTACTTCCTAGCACGAACAAAAATTAATTATAGCTAAATGCCAAAATTAAACTGTGATGTGCTACGTTATGTGTGAAACTGAATCTAAAGATCGATAGTCTATCCGTCTATCGTACAAATGTGTAGAAACTATCATTAAGTTTAACTGCGCATAACATTTATTCTTTATAAGTGATATGATTGTTTATAAGTTTACGATTTCACTAAATATAGTTTCATTTCGTTCCCAAGCATCCCAATAATTAAGTAATCTAAACCCATCTAAACGCACCTAAACCAAACTAAACTGTAATTCTTAAACACAATACTTTTAGATTTAGTTTGAGTGGATACAAACAAGCGAACAACGTTCGTTAGAGTTCAGAAAAAAGAGACGCGATCAAATATTTTTTTGCTTTGCTTACCGCTTCTGTGGCAAATAAAAGTGGAACAGGCAGAGCAGAAAGAAATGAAAGGAAAAGTGTTTTTAGTGTTGTATTGTAATTGTAATAAAGTTGAAACGAAACGGTGCGTTTTTAGCTCTACGTCTACAATCTTCCAAGTGTGAAGGAAGGTTGGTTTGTTCCTCGGAGAAATGCAAAAATGTATTGCAAAACGATCTTACGTACTGTTCTCACGTTAAAATGAGAGCAAAGGTAAAATGCAAATTCAAAAAGTATTAATATTTAACAGTTACATACGTTCAGCTTGAGAGACTTGTTGACTCACAAACAACACTCACAAGCACTGAAAACAGCAGGAAAGAGACGACTATGCGAATACCAATATTGTACGATGCCTTGTTGCCATTATTGAGCGGTTGAGAATGCGAATGCGAATGCGTCTTCCTCGCGCTTGCTTGTCATGTCATTGCAATCCATGCATGAAACATTTACAGAACGTTCAGCATAAAGGTAACTTGTGACCGTTCAAAGGGGGATTTAAGATTAAAATCTGAATGCTTTTGACCACTTTTGATATGACTCGAGTCATATCAATGGGCATTTCCTGTATTGTAACATTGAAAGTAAGGGAATGTTCTTTTTTCGGGTTGATAAGTGATAAGAGTTCGGCGGACGGAGGACTTTTAATCGCCTTATCAATACAAGGACATCCTGTCTGCCTATATTAAGTGTAGCATAATATGGGTTATTTATAATCTATTGACTAGTATTTGTAACGAAGAAGCTAGCTAATATGTATACTACACAAAGTCAATTTTTGGAACTTATGGTTGGGGTATTGTAGGATTTCCTGGTTCGGAATTCTAGCAAGGTTCTGGAGTTCTGGAGAAGTCAAGAGGGAAACTTTGGCAATGGTTGCGGTATTGGATTCTGCGAAGCAAAGTTTCACGGCTGACTATACCACAACATGCGCATTGAGTTCTCTCGTGTTAAAATATCTGGAGAACGCTTATGGATTCTGGAGTATTGTATGCAAATGCATAATTGGAAATAACTAGCTGCATATAAGTTTATGGTACAATAATGGTACAATCCCATTCTGACACAAACAGTTTAACAATCGAATGAATTTAATACAGCCATCAATCTGGTAATCTAGTTACATTACAAATGATAGCTAAGTCAAATTTCAATGGTGTCTCGAAGTTACTAAAAAAAGGTGAATGTATCATATCATAAATGAAAAACCAAATACATACAAACATTACATAATATTGGGCTAAAAAGTGCTTACAGATGAAGTAATATTGAAACAACTCACAAGTCTTTATAAACGATATACAATTATACGCATAAATGTGGTATGAATTGATAAAACGTATTTTCTAAAAGTCTTAATTATTTCTTTCTTCCTCCTCTTTCCTTCAACGATAAATGCACAGTGGTTCCATCGCCAACATTATAAAACGCTAGAGAATTGGAATCCTTGAAGAACAAACCCTCAACTAATCTTAATTTTTGTTTTCCAGCTGCCAAACCAATAGCTTCGGATATCTTTGCTTTCATCATAACAATTGGATCTGTGAGTTCCAACGTGATACTGATCATTTGACCTTGCAAATTCATTTCAGGCTTCTCTGGAACAAGCGGGCAAAGAATATTGAATGTGGCTGGAGAGGAATTTGTAGCCAAAAATTGATCCTCTGGTATTAAAGAATCTTCCAAATTCTTGGCCTTTTTAGACGGCGGTTCATCTTCTCCTGGAACAGAAATTACGGCCGTTGGTTGTTGAGGAATTAAAGATGGCAAATTTGGAACCACCGGAGGGGCAGATGTAAGAAGTGGTGGTCGATTTGGCATTGTTCCCGGTGGACCACTTGACATTGGAGGATAACCTCCTTGAGGCATTGTTAGCAAAGGTCTAAGCTGACCCAAACCGGACATATACATGACACCAGGAGGTGGAGGCTGAGCCCCTGGAGGAGGAGGCATAGGTGGCATTGTTCCTCGAACAATTCCAGGAAGCGAAGGTGGCTGTACCCCTGGTGGAAGCGTTGTCTGCTGTAATACACCTGGGGGAGGTAAAGGAGGAGGTTGTTGAGGTTTCGGTGGCTGTGGAATCGGTGGAGGTGGATGTGGTGTAGTTGTCAGTTCCATGCTTGGGCCAATCGAATCTTTTTTGCCGTCGTCAACTTCAGATAACATTCCAGAAAATTCACCAGTGGGATCCCATGGCATTCCAGGAATTCGTTCTTGTTCTCCTGCTTTCTTCCCAATAGCAGTTTCTTCAACACCAACACCAAAGATATCTGAACGTCTTTCAGCAAACTTCTTAATTGTAGTTTCAATATCAAACCCTTGAGCATACACAGACTCTTGGTTGACTTTTTCAAACAACTGTCGATCCCTCTGATCCTTCCAGCGAGGATCCAATAAACCAATTCGCATATGCTCATGCAATTTTGATACAGGGATTCGTTCTCCAGTAATCGGTGAAATTGTATACTCTTCCGGTACAGCAGGACGAATAACTTCTTTGACTGGAGCTTTTGCCTGTTTAGGATCGTAGCCCTTCTTAATGATTACACGTTCCTCTTTACTTATAGGCTCTTCAGTTATACGACGAACAGGTTGATTAGGTCCTTCGTCGTCCTCTGAAGACGATGTATCTGAATCTTCTTCCATGTCTTGAACTTCAGTGTCATCCAAAGCAGAATACGGTTCGTCGGCTTGTGGCCGTTCCTTCTCTGCCTGCCCTTGCAACAAACGATCTTGTAATAAAACACGGGCACCGACTTCCTGTGGCGTTGTGGGAGGTGGAAAATGACCTTGTTCGAAAGCTTGGTAATCCACAGTTTCAACAACGACGAAATCGTGCCAGTCGATACTTGCATATGCCACTGTCAAACAAAAGCAGAACATTAGAACTTATAGAACACTACATAAGAATCTGTGAAAATCAAAATATAATTACGATTGCAACTTACTTCTTTCTTTCTCTGCTTCCTCTTCCTCCTTACGACGTTGTGCATCCTGATGTTTGATCCAATTTGCTCTGTATTTGACATCATCTAATACTTTTTTACGATTCTCACTTGATAACCGTTTAACAACATCCTTTGCAGGAATCAAAACTTTTGTATACTGCTCCAAAAGTTTAGTAAAGTACTGAAAAAGAGAATGCTGAGGTCGTAGAAAATCGAATTGTGAATTTCTTTGCTCTCTGTTCATTAAATTCGATAGAAATTGTCTTCCATTCCTTGCTACAAACTGTGCCGTTAATTTCACCACATCACTGTAAAGGTCACAAATGAAACACCAATCAAATTAATATAATATTCTTTTCCGTTGATAACTGTGACGTGTGTCATAAAAGGTGGTATACTTACAGGTCGTGTGCAGAAATCGATGGTGGGTCAGCCATGTACTCAAATTCAGTAGGTGGATCCTTCGGCACGAAAGGAAGTTCAACTTGCTTGAGCAATTCGGATTGTTTCTTTTTCTTCGCTTCGTCAATCAATTGCTGAGCAGGTTTCACAATGGCATCCCCCGCAGGGGCAATGGGTGCTTGTGGAGTACTCTTCCCTTCTTGAATCTCCTTCACCTTATGTTGATAATAGGCATGATAAGGGTCACCAGAATTCAAAAAATTGAATTTTGGATTATTTTGCTCATTCAACTTAATTCTTGTTTCAAATTCTGGGCCATTCCTCGCCACGAAACTAGCTGTCTTGTCCACGATATCTATTAAACAATACACAAAATCAATGTAAAATAAATAAATTGGTCCTTCTATTTTGTAAATTCGTTCAATGAGAATCGATCTGACTTTTTATAATAACTTAGGAATAACTTACTTCTAACTTCCGGTGGGGGATAAATGATCCCGACTAATGGTTTTACCGGTTTCACTGGCACGGCTGCTTCCATTTGAAAACCCATGTCCGCCTCAACGGGCAGGGGCATGTCTATTTCGTCGTCCAACCCGGGCATTTCGGAATCTGCTGTTTACACTGATCTCCTCAAACGAAAAACGAAGTTGATTACGCACGTAACTGAAATTAAATTAAATTACTTCCCTAGACAAGAATCAATATTTTTCGGCGTCCGCGTCCTTCACCATCAGCCATCAGAGCCTACGTAAATTCAAGAGAAAGCGCAAATGCAAGGCTATGCCCACCGCGCTCTACTCTAAAATAGACTTGAACCGTGTGTGCACCATGTGGCGATGGCTTTTTCCGTGCAATTGCAACACCCAACAAAATAGCGGTTTCTTGTATATTTTTTAGAGGACGAGAGAAACTATAAAAAAGTTCATTTTACAATTTTGAAATTAATCATGGCGGAATACGTTTCTCGCCGATTGGAAGATCTGATTCCATTTTTTGAAGAAGTCAAACGAACTCCTCTGTTTTCTGCTGATGAATTGACGTAATGTGTTTTATAAATTGTGACATCAGTGACATGTTTTGTAGTGTATGCTTTCCCAAATTGAAAGTTGAGTTTAATGAATTTATGTTCTAACAATTACAGGGGAATTGTCCAGAAGTTTAGAGACTATGAGTACAAAATTCAGCGTCCTTCCAGGACACTTGATGATATTCTCAAATACATTGATTATGAGCTTGGACTTGTTCAGCTTATTAAGGAGAAAAGAGATGTAATTGTTATTTAATACTTTAATAGATTTCATAAACTTAATAGAAATGATTTGACGTACTTTGTTTGTTGATGTTGATACGTTTTGATTAAACAGAAGACTGGATTTTATCATAAGAAAGAAGAAATGGAAGATAAATTGGCTGCCCGAATCAACTCTCAGTTTGGTTCTGCGAAGATCAATTTCAAACATGATTTAATATTTTGGAATTGTTGGATCAAGTTTGCTCAAGCTATGGTAAATCTTAACTACACCGTGATTCTATTTTTGTTATAGAATATTATAAATCATAGTTTTTAATGATGTACACTTGGTTTGAATTGAATGTAGAAATGGTGGAATCTAGGAAGCAGTATTTACAAAGACATGACAAATCTTCTGGGGAAGAAACATACATTCATATGGGGAGAAGCTTGTCAGTATGAATTTCAAAATTGTAAAGATAAGCTGACGGGAATCGACGTAGCACGAAAGTTGTTGCAAGCTGGAATTCAGCTAAATCCGCGAGCTGTTGACATTTATGTTGAGGTACGATTGTCTTCACGATTATGTTTAATCTATAATACAATAATAATAATAGTATACATTTGTTTAATTTTGTAGGCCTTTACCCTAGAGTTGATGTGGGTGGCTTACTTGAAAGATGACAAAAAAGCTATGGATAGAGTAAGTTTCTGAGATATGCATTGAAAAATTGAAATTGGCGTGAGGTTTTATGAGGTTTTTCTGTTGTGTAGCGTAGCGTAATGTAACAAAGTAATTTAAAATAATACATACTGTTTGTCGACAGGTCATTGCTGAAAGTTACGACAGCGACGCTATACTGGATCTACAGTTAGCACGAGTAGTTTACAATAATGCTCAAAAGGCAGTTCCTGATCAGAGTGATGGCGATAAGTTCAAATTTCATAGTCGCTTTTGGGCTGCAACTTTGCAATTCCCGTTTGCTACTGAATTGCAAAATGAAATTGTTGAGTAAGCGTACAAACAAGAAAACGATGATGGTGAAAATGATGATTATATTGATTTGCATTCTGGTTTGATATTCAGTTATATACAGAAAAATTGTATTACGTTGGAAAGCTTTGAGTTCCTGATAAAACTGGCATTCCAAAAGGATCATTTCAGGTATAAATTATTTTTTATTTACAGTGGAGTTAGGAGTTCAGCTCTGGATGAACCGAAACTTTATTAACTTGATTAACTTCTTTACAGTAAAGGAATGGAAATTATAAGTCAAGGCATTGAGAAGATACCAGGAACAGAACCGTACGACTGCTTTCTCAAGATTCTAAAAACTGTTTGGAAGGTTAAGAAAATCCCAGAAAAAGCAGTTGTACAGGTTTGTAAGCGTGGGCACGAGGAGAGTAGATTAGGAGTATCATCCTATCTGACTTGGGTAAAGATTGTTTACTGATTTGCTGGTTAACGAGCTCATAGCA
>JABASF010002144.1:0-16485 GCA_019776145.1 Harlomillsia oculata
GTCATACTTAAAGACTGCAATAAAATTGTCATTCTGCTGAAAGGATACAGCGAATAAAGTGACAGCGTTGTGTCAGGCGAGCATCCACTTGGTATTTTTACATGCTTTTTTTACAAACATTCCACAAAATCGTGTGAACTACCCACTTTCGGTGAAAAAGACGAGTCACCACTCAAATGAACACGAGGAATGCGAAAAACGGTTTTCCATAGACAATTTCTCTATTGAGCTTTGTCTTTCGACGTTTTTTGTATCTTGCTTTCTTGCTCCAGCCAAAACGAGGAACCAAAAATTCGTATCAATGCGAAAAAAAGTGGCGCTTTGTCAAAATCCCATTGGTAATGAAAGGAAAAATGATATCTTTTTAGTTTTTTTGTGGTTTTTATTACTATTAGGCAAATAAAAATGAAAAACTTTTTTGCAACCTTCTTCCCAGAACGTTACGACTCAAAGAATATAAACTGTATACTTTTTCGCAACAACAAAGTTCCAGGAGAAATGAGTGTTGCACACATTTCCTTTCAGTTAGTGCAAATCCCTTGGCTCCAAATGGGATTATAATAGAAAGCTGTAAGTTATAATTAGAAAAAATGAGATTTCCTAACCTCTAGGATTAAGTTTGTCCGTTCTAACAAAAAGGGAAGAGAGAGGAGAAAACGTTCATTTTTCATACTAAAAATTACGACAGAGGGAAATATTATACCACTAATTTCTCCTATTTTTATATGACTCATACTCATGACCAACTGACCCCGTTAATGTAGAATTCTGCTTCCAGTTGAGAAAAAAATCTCCAGATTCTTTAGTGGGGAAATGAGAAAAGAAGAAATGGGAAGGATTGAACATTTCGTGATGAGGAGACTCAGGAACTCGGGAGGGAACGAAGAAATCTTTGAAAAGAAAAGAATGAATCGAACTCGTCCGTAGGCGGCTTTACATTTTTATTGATCCTCGCCACGGAAAATGGTGGCAAACCGAGTGTGAATTTGCAATTACATTGCCATTTAACTCAAGCGCAATTTCTCGAGGCGTGTGTGAGTGAGAGAGAAAGGACATTTCATCCTTTTCTTCATTACTAAGAAATGTGGCACAAAAAAGAAGAGAAAGAGAAGTCCATTAGCTTTCAAGGGAAATTACCAAAATTGGCGAGCCTTGTGGGATCACACGACAGTGCGGATGTGCGCTCTGTGTCTTCCAGGATTTAATAACTATTCCTAGTACCTTTTCTTACTCCAGCGTTCTTCAATATGGAAATTGACCTTCCAGATTTTCCATTTTCTCCCCAAAAAATCTAAAACCCATAACCTGGCTCTGGCCTATAAAGCCTAAATACACTCTTATCCTATAGCGCCAGGAGATACGTTGAATTACATTTCTAAAAATACCCATAAAAAATGTTAAGAATTCCAATCCAGAAACAAACACGCCTAACAAATAAGACGTTTCGTTTTTGGGGTCTGTCTTCCGTCTATGCTGTGGTAGACGTTCCCGCAACAGTCTCAAAGCTTCATCTTAAAAAAGCTTTTTGTAAGATACGTTTCCTCAAGTAAGATTATAGAATATAGAATGTAATTCGTCCACTCATCCTTGCTCATCATCTCCATTAAAACACGGGATGAGTGCATGAAACATCCCCTGAAGATACGAGAAGATCGCAGAGTTCCGTATGGTTGATGCGGTGCCAAAATTCTTTAATGGCATCTTTCTGTCGTCAAAATGGCCGTTGGAACAACGTCCCAAGGGAACCAAAGTCTACTATGGTACTTCCAAATGTTTCTCTATTACCCTTTTCTGTACTCTTGAAAACCCGTCATGGACCGACGACGTGCAAACTCCAACATGTCATATAGGCCTGAATTTATAAGCATTACAGACCATTTCTGGTCGGTTTTTATTACACATTTTATAATCTGATACTCTACTTTTCACATTTTGCATGAAGCAATAAAAATGATCTTAATTGTTCTCCAACATGGTCCAGTCCCTCAGTGTTAGTGCTGGGGAAATGGGAACCATTTTTCTTGAGAACGCCTGGCACACAATTAGTCATTCGTATAAGGTTGGAAAGTGTGTCATCCAAGCAATTGGAAATGCAAATGAGGTTTAATGCTTGTACATACTAGACAAATGAAGGAATGAGAAGAAGAAGACGACCAAGATAATCTGTCATTGTTAACGGAGACAACGGAAGATTTTGACCCTGTGGCATTTTCCAGGCTTCCAGCCAACCTGCAAGCTAGTTATGCTACACTTACACTTTGTGTAACGAAATGAGAAAGGAGAAGTTTGGAATCGAATCCTCTTGTAGTTAATTAGATCTTGGGAAGACCATTGATGAAACTGTGCGGTAGGAACATAGAGCACGAGTGGGTTTTATAAAGTTATCTCTGTTGCTTGTGAACGCAAAGTGCAAGTGATCTGTCGATAGGGTTGAAGGAATTTTGAAGATATTGTTTAGAATAGTACACAAAATAAAAGGTATCGAAGGGAATTAATTTAGGAGTAATTTGTAAAGGAAACCTTGTGTTATCACGATGAAGAGAAGAGAAGACGGACTTTTATAAGCCTCTTTGGAAAAGGACAAGGGCCCATCCGTGAATTATTTATTTGGAAGATACAAGCCGACTCAGTCCTTTTCGTTCTCCTAAAAGCCTTGCGGATGGAGTCACAGAGAAAGACAAAGACACAAAATACTACAAAAGCTTTCCAAAGCATCATTTCATGGCACAGCAGAACCAAGACGAAGGATTTGCATTTGCTAACATTGCTTGGCTTGCCTTTCCCTCCTAGTTTTCAACATTGTCTCCTTTTTCCTATGCTGCTGGAATTTCCAGCTCTTCTCTTTCTTGCTGACTTTCTAAATAAATTAGGTTTGCTCATGGAATTAGAGCGAAAGGGATATTTTCTTTTTGCAAGTCAAGTCCCTAAACCATTTTGCAACTGGTCTTCAGAAATAGAGATCGTTACACAAATAATATATCTTTAGGGACCAGTCAAACATGTCTAGCTGATTTTTGACAGGGATTTCAAATCCTACCTTAATTGGGATGATTTTTTATACTCCTTTCCCACGATACGCATTCATCATTCATCTGTTCCACTTCTCATCATCGTTTGGATTTGTAATCCGCAAAGGAATTAACGGAACAAACCATAGAAGCAGAAAACTGCTTCGTTCCCACCATTCCGAATATTCAAAGACATCCAAAAAAAACCCTCATTACTATCTCATCTCTCGTTTTTGTCTCGATTCCCGTATGATTTCTGAGATTTTCACAAAAGACAAGATCTTCAGGAACATTTGAAGCAGAAAAACCGATAAAGAAAAACACACAATTCCAGTATAGAATATTTTCTCCAGCAGAGCAAATAAATCTCTGTGCACAATAGTACGCTTTTCGCAATCCGGCTAATTAAAAGTTTAAGCCTTGGAAAATCCTCAAAGTCGCGATTCGCAATAAGAAACAACTTGTCAACAGTTTTACGAGTCGCAATGCTTTAAAGTGTGTAACAGCAAATCTGGAAGGGGAAAAAGAGGAAAAGCTCGTCTCGTTTCTCTGCATAAATTGTGTAACTTTACATTCGTCAAAGTTGCAGTTTCTCCAGTCGCAGTGACAAGTGGAAGCGGTTGGTTGGGGAGAACAAGTTTCTTCTAATGGCACATGACAAACATAGTTTTTGTACATTTTTTTGCATGTCGTATCCACAGAGGAGGAACCATGCATCACGTTTTCTCCTACTCTCCTCCGTAGTAGAGAAAGTTTGCCTTGCAAAGTACCAGTAGTACTCGAGTATCTGACCTTTTCTTCCAGCCTGTTCTGCTCCGCATGGAAAGGTCATAACTCAAAATTAAAAACGACTCTAAGATTTCATTCGGTGATTTCCCCCAAGGAAAATAAGAAGATGAAGGAGAGTCGCAAAGGAGCGGAGCATTGAGCAATATTTATTTCCAGAGATTCACTATACTTTCTCCTCCAAAAACATAATATGGAAAAGCTTTCAGCAGCTACACATCAACCCATTCCGTTACATTGCAGCATTTTCTCTTCTAATACTAAACGAGAAAAATTTTTTCTTATTTTTTTTTTACTTTCTACTGAAAAATTTTTCTCGTGCATTCATTTCTAAATGTAATACAGCACAATCCATTCTTTCAGAGGACAAATCATATATTCGCTCGCTTACTGGAAAAAAAACCAGTTTTCTGGAACTGAATCAACGCTACGAAGACATTGCAATGCAGCAGTTACTATACAGCAAAAAAACACGATCTTTCCATCTGAATTCCGTGTCTTCGGTCTCATTGCACTTTTCCAGCTTCCTTTTCAAGTCCAGATCTCATTCGTTTCTGTCTCAGAACACTTGTGTTGACTCAAAGTGAAACTCTACCAAGTTGAGGAAACACTTAAAAAGGAGCAAAGAGAAGGAAAAGGCACATGGGGCAATTGCGTTGGGATGATGACGACACATGGCCAAGAAAAAGAGGAAGATTCCAGATTCACACAAAGATCACATTTTTGTATCACGAGAACTCTGGGATTGTGACCTTCCACCCCATAAACAGTTTGAGTTGTTACATTGGCACAATCTTGGATCATAAGAGTATACTAGACAGAAATGTGCGGTGCGTGGTTCTTCCCAAGTTCTCACTGCTCCGACACAAGTTGTTGTTCAAAAAAAGAGAGAAATGAGTATAAAAACTACTCCCTCGGGAAACATTTTCAGTTTTCACATGAAATTTTTGCATGTAACAAATTGCCAGCTGTCGTCATCTACTACAAGTCCATTTGTCGTGGTAGCGACCCAATGCGGCGGTATGAGAGCGTCATGAACCATTTCCGGTTGTGTGGACAACATTTTGACATTATTTGGAAAAATGTGATTTCCTATTCCTTATTCCACTAACTCTGCGTAGCTTACAGCTTACAATACTCACAAGTTACAATTTATTACAATACTGATTTCAATTGGTACCAAAGTACAAATCAACGTACGAAATCTAAAATTCCTTTAAAAGTTAACTAAAACCTCATTTAAATATTATTTTTAAGGAAGCTCAAACGCATTCATCATAGCATCATCAAAGGCAGTATCCTGTAGAAGATACTGTGTGACCGTGTCATACGAAATCAATACTACCCGGGCTTCGAAGGATTTTACCCGGATGTCCGCGGTTACCGGTCACCAAGGGGAACTAAACCCATTGATCCAACGCTTGAAACCAAGCAGGACACTAGTAGAACTTCGCACCTTCAGAACAGTCCACAGGGGCTCATGTTTTAAGTCAATAACACATATTTTCTAATTTATTATAATCACTAATTTCACTAATCTATAATCAATAATTAATTTTGAAAAATGGCTATGCGAGAGAGCAATTTCAAATACATTCCTGATAAATGTAATCCACCGAGTGTCAACATGGGGAAAGCATTGATTGTAAGACGAAAACCTGAATTACAATATTTCCGTCAAAATTCATTCATTCATTATTTCATTGGTAATGATGGTTTTCCAGTTTCCACAGTCAATGCCCGGGTTAAATGACACAGTCGCTCAGCCATTTGGATGGACAGAATATGAATCCGCGTTTCGTCCACAATACGTTCCGGCTCCATCTTGTCGTAAAACATGTCCAAATCCGTGTATGCCGAAAGGAGTCGGGAAAAAGTGGCCTTTGAAGGAATACGCCAATCCTTGTGCATCCGCACCGAGATCCAGTAACGACATTCATGATTTATTAACAATCTCCTAAATCACATTTTAGTAAAATTATGAAATTAGATAAAAATCGGTTACTTGTATTTGATTTTGGTAGCAATTTGCGACTTGTGTGGAAAAACTCGATGTGGTTGCAAACATGCAGCACCTTGGGCTCAAAGACGTGAGAAAGTGGTGGTTTATGATCCTCAAGCTGTTCGGACTCTTTATGTTCATGGAGAATTGAAACGTGAGCATCCGATTGTGATTCCACAAGCACAGTTGCAGAGACTTTTGGATGAAGCATTGGTAATTTTGAAAATGCGACTTATGCGACACCCTTATTACATATAATCGATGGTTTAATTACGGGTTAATTTCATTATCAATTAATTTGTAAATTTCCCAAGAATGACAAGTCTCATGTGGATGAAGAAAATCGGAGACGAGAAGAAGCCAAAGCACAGTATCGAAAACAATGCTCTTCCTTCGCGGATGAAATGCGTTTGATCGATGAGTATACACTCAAACAGTCCATAAGTCCAGAGGCTCAAGAGGTAAAACGGAATGTCAAAGGTCAAGGATGTAAGATGACGAGGAAGACTTAATAAATTATGAAAGTTGTTATAAATAAGTTATTTTGTTTCACAGGAAATGAACGAAATTTTATGCCGTTCTGAAAAGATGATAAAGGAAGATTCCCCGGAAGTGAGAGCAATCAACAAAGTCATTCTTGCAGCCAAAGTGCAAGCAATTCGTGAGGCACAGCTAGAAGAGAAAAAATTGATTCGCTGTGAAGAAGCTCAAGAAGAAAGTCGAATTAATTGTCTTTTGGAGCAAGACAAAGGAATTGCGATAGTCAACAATGATGAAGTATTGTGGAATCAAGCTGAGGAGCGGAAGGCACGACTCCGAGATTCGTTGCGGCGACAGATGGAAGAACATGAAGCATGCCGGTTTTTACAGAAGGAACGGAAAGAAGCTGAAGGAGCATGTCTCCGAGAAATCTGGTCCAAATGGGAACAAGATGCTAAACGAGAGAAGGAAGACTTGTTCGTGAAAAAACATCAAATTGGGACCGAACTGTTGCGAGATCAAGATGAAATGCAGTTTCGACGAAGGGAACAAGCGAGATTGGACAAGGAAGCTGATCGCCAAATGGTCCAGTATGCTATTGCCAAAGCTGAGGAGCAGGCACGAATGGAACAAGAAGCAAAAGAGCTGAAACGTCAAAAGGAGTTGGCTGTCAAGTCTGTCCTTGATACTCAAAAGAGGACTTTGGATGCGAGGTCCTTAAGGGACGAGTTACGAGCTAAAAGACATCAGGTTTTTCATTTTAATTTCATCATCATTTATCGTCTGTAGTTATATGTAGTAGTTTACAGTTATATACTGTAAAATCAGTAAACCACGTACATGGAATGGACTAACCTTTGATTTAAATCAATTCAAAATTCACAATGACAGGAAGAACAAGAACGCGAATGGCGTCGTCGTGAAAAGGAAGCTGTTTTTAAAAAACGTCAGGATGCTATTGACTTGCGACAAACCATTCTGGAACAAATGGCTGCTCGTGAACAATGGACTGCGGATCAAGTAGCACTGGATAAAAATGTGTACGACCAAGTCTTCGAAGTTCAAGATCGGCAAATGGAATTGGATCGGCAGAAAGAGGAAGATCGTGCACTGGTTAGTTACCACTTATTTCTACTATTTTAACGTAATTATTGCCAGTGTCTCATAAAAATCACAATCTGATTCTCTTCCTCTGACCTTAACCTCCAGAAAAAGGCTCAGTATCAACTCGACCTTCGTGAGCAAGTCCATGCATTCCAAGTGCGTAAGGTGAAAGAACGTAAAAATGAATTTATCGACGCTCTTCGACAACGACAAGAATGGGCTCGTCGAGACAAAGAATTACGTTGCGTCATGGAACAAAAGGTTGAAGCTTTGAAGGATTCTTGTCTCCCGGAAAAATACATTAAATACATCCGCTCCGCTGTGGACGATCAATTGAAACCGATTTGGAAGCACAAAGTGGGCAAATAAATGAAATTGACTCGGACAGCTGAGCTTTTCTCGGATTACTAATGTACAAAATGTGTATTGTATAACAATTTTAATTTTGATTGACCATTAAAAAATTATCGCAGATCACGAATCACAGTCACGACGCCACAGCCTTGTAATTAAAATGCATTTTTAAACAACATAATAATTAATAATACCCCCCCTCAGACCGCAAAACTATAGTGTTGATCTTTTACTGCTCCTAAACAATACATTTCAAATAAAAAGTGACGGGAAGCGTTGACAACTTTGAAGTTGACACGGATTTGTTACAACTTTTCACAACCGCATTGATTGCCACGTGTGGTTTCGTTTTGTCTTTTTGGCAATAAAAATAGGTCGTGTCCTCAACAGTTAAAAGTGACGATATAGTCTTCTCGACGAAATTCTCTTTGTCCACTAGCGACAGAGCGAATTTGAGAGGTTTTTTTTAGATAGTACGAAATCGACTTTCAGCGGACCGAAAAAAAAATCTGTAGGTTTGAACGTCTCTGTCTCCAGGACTTTTATTGGTCCAGGGCGATTGATTCTCTTTGGGACATGAGCACGTCTCGTTTTGGTCGTTTTCCTCGTGTTTTTTAACGATTCTCGTCTTCTTCGCACACTCACTCCCGCGTTTACCCTGTGTAACCCAACCTCGGTGAGAAAGAGTGAAAGCCATTGACTTGAGCCACTGTCGCAAACGTCGCGGAGACTCAAAACTTTTAAGTTTTTAGATAAACCCAACGAACGAGGAAGTGAAAGGAGTTTTTCACCAAAGAAAAGTCTCTTTTTGCTCAGTCTATGACCCATAACTACTATTAAAACAAACTAGAAGAGTTTCTGGTCATGGTTTCCCATACTTTGACTCGTGTCTCCCTGACTGAAACTACGGATTGGATTCCACATACCATTCCCAACGATTTTCTATTCCACAAACTCAATGCTTGAATTAATTTCAACCCTAAGCTTTCCACAATGTGTAACTTTCGTTCTCTTCCTACCTGAAACTGATAGGACGAATGCAAATAGTAGTAAGAATCGTATGATCATGACCATCAACCAAAACTTCCTATTCTGTCCTCACTGGAAAAGGACATCTTATTCAGTCAGCGACCCGCCTATAACTTTGGCTTTGTGACCCGGGTATAGTAGAACTGTAGAACCAAAGCCTTCGATAACAAGTCCAGGAACAACACAGCATGACAAAACTCAGTCTTGCATCTTTGCTTGTTTAGCTCAACTTTTCAGCTTAAAGAAAAAGTGCTGCGTTTTCACAGCGAAACAACATCCATTTGCGACCACAAGGAAACTTTCTGGAAACATCCAGCCAAAAAATTGAGCATCGTTTTTTTGTAATCTAGTAAATGCATTTTGGACTTGAACCACGAGCCAATTCAGTAATCGGCTAAAATCCTATCCGGAAAACCAACTAGGAATAGCTATAATTGGCATTTCAGGCCAAAATGCTATACTTTCACTTAACATTTTGACCTTCGTAGTGTCGAATCAAAATTAAAATGGCATTCTTTGAATAAAAACTCGATTTTCAATTTCCCTTTGAAAAATATATTTCTGACATTTTTGCAAGTTTAGCCCATATTTCAAAGAAAGTGGAAGCAGAAAAATTCAAATCCTTTTCCCCTTTGACATGTGACTAGAAATCAAGAGTAACTTTTTTGTCTACTTCGTGGGAAAATGCAGGCTGAAAAATCATGTGGAGTTCAAAACGGAAGTGATTTCCTTTGAGCCGTGACAGATTGAAAGGTCACTCACTCTGGTAAAAAGAAATCCCTTTTTAGGGTGAGATGTTATTGAAATTCTCGCATGGGATGCACCGGGACTCGAGGAATTCTCGGTTGTCCATGAAAATCGGTGAAATCGTGACGATTACGGTCGAGAGAAGGCTTTGATTGAGGCTCAAGTGCCTCGACAGAATTCTCCCTTCGCACACATGCAACCTTTCCATCCCTTTTCCTTGCATGAGTGACTATCGAAGCAAGCCTACATGCCAATTTTGAAAATACCCGTTTCGACTCTGTCAGTATCTGCATACGAAATCGGTTTCACCCAGCTTCACATCAGAGCTCTGAGCATTTTTCTAACTGAATGTAACAACATTATTGTTGAGCTCGGAAGAATTGAAGCCTAAACCTTGTTTCACATCTTCACATTTCCAGGCTTCTTATCCAGGAAAATAAGGCCAAAAATAGAATTGAATAAACTTGCAAGTCTTCTTCTTGTTAATTACTTTGCAGTTTTGTGATACTTGTTCTCATTCAAATTCAACTTTGAATGATTCATGTAGAACAAAGAATAATATAAGAATGAATAAAATTCCACGTGCTGAATGTTTTGTTCAAAGGCGCGTGTTCCACGAGATGCGCATCATCTCGAATCTCAAACTCAACTCGCTGCTTTCACGACATCACATCTTCCATCCTCTTCCCTCATGCTTTGTGAATACTGAATTGTGGAAAAGTGAGAAGCGGAAGTTGTGAGAAAGTCGACATTTGGCACATATGAATAATAAAAATATGATTAGGTGCTCGCCTACCAAGGAAAAGTGCTATTCGAACGAACCAACGAATGCAAGGAGAGAGCAATCTGCCAAAAAAAGACGAAAAGAGAAAAGAGACCATAAGGAATAAAGTGAAAATGGCCATGTTGGAAAATGAGATCAACGAAAAAGTTTCTTGTACGTTTTACAAAGTGAGTGAGGAAGGGAGAAGAACAGTGTGACAATCACTTTTCATTACTATTGCTTTGAGATGTGACGTTGGGAAGGAATGTCAGCGTCACCGAAGCAGTGGGAAGTGGGACTCCCCCATTTGAATTCGGATGTGTGCTAATCAAGTCTAATGGACGGGGCAACATATGCCTCCGGATGGGATGAAGAGCCCATTATGAACAGCAATTATGACAGACATTTTCCCTTTCTCTCTCTCCCTGGTTTCCATACGGAACAGTTTGCATTTCTCATACGACCGAGTAATTAAAGACACTTGACATTTTGTGCGAATAATCAGTGCGGAGTATATATAAAATTATAATGTGCTTCTTCTCTTACCATGAGGCACTGCATTAGAGATCATGAGAAAGTTGACAAAAATAGCTCCTTTTCCTTGTCCCATTAGCGTCACGTTGTGCGGATCCCCGCCGAAATTGTCAATATTCTCCTGCTCAAAATGACATTCTCCAGTGAACAAACGCACCATGAGTAACAACCATCATTAATTCATCCAATGAAGAAATTTAAACATCTCAGTCCAAAGCTAACAAATCTAACCTGAATCCATTGCAGTGCACCAATTTGGTCCATGAGAGCAAAGTTCGCTGGCGACTTGAAAAATCCGTCTGAGTTTGCGTTTAAAAAACCTGGATATCAAACATAAAAATCCTTATCATAACTACTAGCGTTGGAATCCCGGGAGCGGGTGTTTCCGATCGTATAACTACAGTACTATAATTCCAAATATGCTTATTTTTGAATTCAAAAATCATCAAAGATTAACTTTACCTAGAATTCCAACTCGGTAATTCAAAGTGACAACGATGATATTCCCTTGGCTCACGAGCATTGAAGGGTCGTAAGGGTGACCGCCGCCGAAGCCAAAATCTTCTCCATGAACGAAAATGAGGACGGGCAGGTGCTGCGTGACTTTACCATTCGCCACTGAAAACAAGACAAATCACAAATGAAAGATTTTGTCTATCTCATTTCAAGAAAAAAGGTTAATCACAAAAATACTAAACATTTCTTTCATTACATGTATCGGTTGTCCGCCGTTCATAAAAACAGAGATTTATTCATTTAATGTGTAATATATATGACTGATAGATCTGAGAATTTCATTTAAGCATAAGCACAGATTTACAGATTACATAATTTAATATACATTTTTAAAATGCAAACAGTAAACAAGTAAACATGTTAAAGTTAAATCAAAAATTAAAACTCCTTTTTGGCATATTGAAAGTAACCATTGACTATCGAGCAAGGGCCAGTGCCACTTGCAGATTAGCAAAGATTTTGCAACGGAACTCAATTACTCTTCCCGAACCCGAGGTTGGTCCATGTACTAATGTATTTTTAATTACCCTTGTTCTACTACGTTTCCCCTGAGCCTCATTTGATCACGTAATCGCTTGCAAACGAAGTGGAGCAGAGCAGAACAACCACAATTTCAATTTCAAAATTGTGAATTTCCAAGTGATTCGATCAAATTAGCCATCAACTCACCACTGCGAAAGTGATTTTCATTGGATTTTGAGCCCATATGCGCCCTGTAATCCAAAGCTTGGTTTTCTGGAATAAAAGTTTTTTTTAAACAAAAGTCCAAAACTACAACTCGGAGTGACAGAAGAGTGGACCACTTGCCATTTCCTGACTTCCTGTGTAGACAATGGACAATAATGGAGGGACGTGTGGCGTCGCCAGTGCGGAAAAAATAATTTTTTAACGGTATTTTTGGGTGAAAGCTTCCTTTTTGCTTGCTCCATTGAGAAAAAAGTACTTTGAAGTTACGACAATGATTATACTACATGAGCAGTGAGCACTCATGAATTGCAGTGCATGGACATGAGTTTTCTTTTTTTTTCTCACTATTTTTGCAAAGATTTTACGTATTACAGCAAGTTGTTGGCAACATGCCAGCTTATGAGGTGAAGAATATGGAGCACGAGAAGAGAGCAAAAGCACAATTTTTTACAAGGGAATAAGAGTCAAAAAAAGAGAAAGTAGTAGTGAAAAATAAGGAAGGCCCGACACTCCGACACTTTTAGAGAGAAAACACGAGATATGAAGTGAGATATGGACTATTGGCTTTCGCGTTTCCCACATTTGCTTGAGAGTAAAGGAAAAAAATCAGTGGGGAAAGTGGATTTTTCCTCCACAATCTCCCTTAGAAAAGGTTAAGGCAACATTCTGGTTCGGGATTGAATTCACCATCGAGAAAAGCAAAAGGAGACATTGTGACAATAGACTTTTCTTCCACGAGGAAAAAGAAGCCTGACATATATTATGGGAAAGAACGTATCTTCACTAGTATATTATAAAAAACCAAAGTTATTTTGTTCCTTCTTTTCCTTCCTTTATATTTTTTTTTTGCATGAAAAGGTAACACCGGTTCGAGGAAATCAAAATGCTCGAGTGTTTGACTTGTGATGTGACGTATGACATGGAATTGATGCGGACACACGAGAGGTTTTGACATACTTTTTTCAATTCTATTCAAACTACAAAAATTTACCCCTTTCAAAGAAAAACCGGCTGTTTGCTCACTGGAAATTTACATTATACATTTACATTTTCTCTTGAAAAAAGGTGTGTGTACCGAGCAGACAGGCGAGATTCAATTCAAATCATAAAGTGAAACGTAACTGTTTGGATTTTTTTTTGGAAAGTCTCCTTCTTGTGACAGAGAACTAACGCATGTCAATGTCAATTATGAAATGATTCACTGGAGACACCGGGTTCACCATTTTGCTCTTATAATTCACTTATATACACAATAAACGTGCGCTGAGCTCTCGTGTTTATTATCTGTTTATCGTTAATAAATTAAGTACAAAAATTCACCAAAAATCAAAACAATTTAACGGCAACTAAGAACACCCATCAAACACCAATCATATTTCTGCCTTATCTCTTCAGTGTCTCGAGTCCTCTGGAATGTCTGGAAGTCCATAGTCCAGAAACGATAACGTCGACCGTCAACTCCGTCGAAGACACATGAGCGACACCGAAAAAAAAAGTATTATTACATCTTTGGCCTTGAGATAACCGGAGACATTTCACGTTTTCGTTCCCGCCTCGTAAGAAAATGTCCGGAAAGTGAAGATAAGAAATAAAAAACCTCTCCCGCACGAGTACCTTTGACTGTACTTTAAGCACTTGAGTTGTGTCGTAGACAGATAAAGTCACCGTGCACTTGCACTTTTAAGGATTTGAGTCCACTCCAAAAAATGTCTTTTGTCATCTTTACCAAAAATTATTATGCTACATCGTTTCGAGGTTTCCTGATACCAGATTATACCCGGAAGGCGGAAAAGCGAAAGCGCCCGACGCGACAGTGACAGTTTTCGGTGTAGACAAACCGGGACATTGGGGACAATCCCAGTTTCTCTACCAATAAATAAACAGTGTCGTACAATATTCCAGATTCCTGATGTTGACCATGTCCACTGGATGTTGTCATATCACAACCCCAACATTCTTGACACATCGCCTCCGGCTGTGCGACATTTTGTGTGACACACTCCAAGAATTTATGTCCCGAACCTTGTCAAGTTGTCCAGACTTAAATGCAGCGTATAGTAAAGTGTTGTAAACGTTACAAGCCCAAGTCTAACAATTTTTTGTCCAGTTCTTCTCCAGTTGGCATTCAATCTTTCGGCAGTAAGCCAATTGATGCCCACACCCAAATGCATGGATATTTTTTTCTCTTTTCCCCCCGACCACACTTCACATTCGGTCATTTTCACCATTTTTTTGGCATAGGAGCTAACAGTTCCGAGACGTTTGGTTCCGTTACTTTTTCTGCATCATTGGATTGTTCACGAGAAATGTCGACACTTTTGACAATGTAGTTATCCTTTCAAAATCCGTTTTTTTTCTTGCCAAAAAATGTAGGAAACAACGTGCATTATGCAGGGATTTGTTGTTTTCTGGCCAACTGCCTTTTATACACAAACAATAAAGGACGCAAAAAACACAAACACACAATCGTCTCGGCCTACAAAAGACAAACCTCGGTAGGAAACTAAAGGATTTTCTTTTTAACAAGGAACAGTTGTAACATAATGGTAACGTGACTTTCGTAGACAAAGTCCTAAGGACAAAAGAAAATGGAATATATTGTATTTTTTTCGGGGGGGATTGCACTTTGAGCTACAAAGGGTAATAAAGTTGTAGCACTACGACAAAAATGTTTATACCCTAACATCTGAGACAGCCAAACAACACAAACTGTTGTAATACGCACAAAAACAATAAACTACAAGTTTTTTTTGAAAAAGTGACGCACTGGAAAACAGAAAATTGGACGGAATGGCTTTTTTTGGGCGACTTTCATCGAAATTTTCCCTTTTGGGGCTGGAGGACGGATTCACGAAACCTTTAGGAGGATTCAGTTTGCAAAATGGAAATCCCTTTTTAATGGAAATTGCATTTGGTGACCTTATTTTAACAGTTAGACTGTCGCCTCAACCAGTATCATGTAGTTATGTTCATGTCATATTTAAAAATTGTTCATAAAGTTAATCAGTCATCATCTCATCATCAAACATCAAGAAATCAAGATCATGCGGACTGATAAATAAGATGTAATTAACCTATATTTCTTATTCACTTTCCTGTACATAAAAAAGCAATAGCGAAATTAATCCAAACGAAGCCTAAGTTCGTGACCCGATTTGAAACTCGAAACTTACAGAATCGAGCTCATCCTTCGAATTTCGAAATCGAGGTCATCGTCATCGAGTCATCGATGCCATTGTAACTCCATTGGCAACAGTCTGTGACGAAGGAGAGAGGAGACAACCTGAACGTCGACTCGACATGGACGACTATACCACTTCGTATATACACAGTTGACAATCAAAGGAAACGATGTTACGTTACACACGGATCAAATGATCAGATCGGACACAAAGACAAAACCGCAGGTTACAGTCGACAAAGCTCTAATTACATTATCAATTTAGACATGAAACACAGACTTCAGACCGGAGAAGTGTGCCTTGTGCATTTCACGTAACTTGGTTTTCGTCGACACCAAAGACAATAGAAGATGCGGTTTTATGTGTATAAGACTGTCCGAAACAGTTTCACTCGATGAGAGATTACAGGCTTCGTTATTGTATACGTACAAAATAGAAGTTACCGTTTTTGGAACCCGATTTTAAGCTTTTCTCAGACACTGAATAGACAATCTTCTCATGCTCCTTTTTTGAATAAGAAAGTCAATGGGGAATGCTGGGACGAATCGGTGATTGAATTCAGAAACGACTCACTTTCTTTTGGCACGTCGCCGTTGTTGGCTTTGTGACGTCTTTCTTGTGCCGTCGTCGTCTCAGCGTGCCTTTGTTGCGAAATCTCTTCTGCAAATCTGGAAAACCCTTTTTATCCGTCCAAAAAAGAGCAGTTTTAGTGTTTATGTTTACTACTAGACAGAGATTTCTTTATTCTCCAGCTCGTTTGTGCTAAAATCTTCAAGTGCTTCCAGAAATTGGAGTTTATCGTGGGAAGGCTTTTGTGTTCGTGATCAAAAACGGCTTTTTCAATGATGGCAATGATGATCGAAATACCAATATAATCAAATTACAGTTGGGTGTCAGCATTCTAAATGGGGAAATCGTTTTTAGCCGTCCTCAGAAAATGAAAATGAATACAATTTGAGCAAGTAAATTAGAGAGATTGGCACCCTCAGGAGTTTTCCCGGAACAGCTAAAACTTCCAGCATCCATATAACTACACACGATTACGTAAAATCCAATCTGGAAAATTGTGTCTAACAGAAACTCATCTAGGTTTGTGTGTTTTGTACATACGATGAACTTTATACATCTTTGGCAAATTCCGGACTTCCGCGAATTCAAAATCAAATTACTCATAGCATTAACTGTAAATGGACTTGTTACAATTTTATACAATGGAAACTGTTCACTTTTTATGCATTTTGAAGCTAAGGATAAACAAAATCATTTTTATAATTAGGTTAGGTTTCGGGAAGA
>JABASF010002145.1:0-16483 GCA_019776145.1 Harlomillsia oculata
TACTGCTTATGCTGTGCGTACCTGGTCATTTTTGCAAGAATCATTTAGAAACGCTCACTGATTGAACTGAACACATCAACGTTCATCGATTCATCCAATAATGCAATAATGGTATTTACTTTATTTGCATGGTACATTCGCATATTGGCAATGTAAATAAAATTACATTGTAATCAAAGTAAATATTTTAGTAAATAAATAGTAAATATCATTTCACACCAACAACAGTCAGTACAAGCAATATTGATACTTTGATTGTTTGATTATCGCAAAATAGTTTGTGCTTAGGACATTAGATTAGGACTAACGAACACTATTTGTTGTGGAACATCGGTGTCCTCTTTTCAACAAATGCAGTCATCCCTTCCTTTTGATCTTCAGTAGCGAAAGTCAAATCGGCCAAATGTCTTTCGAGTCGCAAACCTTCTGCTAATGGAACCTCAAATGACCGAATGATAGCTTCTTTCACCATTCTAGTAGTAATTTTCGAATTGCTTCCAATCTTTTCAGCTAGTGCTAATGATTCCGGTATAAGTTCTTGTAGAGGAACAACTTTCGAAACCAATTTCATTGTCTCAGCGTCATGAGCACTAAATTGTTTTCCAGTAAGGCATATTTCCATAGCCTTTGATTTCCCTGCTGCCTTTACAATTCGTTGCGTAGCCCCCGCTCCAGGAATGGTACCAATCAGGATTTCAGGTTGACCGAATTTTGCGTTTTCGGATGCATAGATGATGTCACATAGGAGGGCGAGTTCGCAGCCTCCACCGAGCTTTAAAATAAGAATATTTGCATGAAAAGTTTTAGATATCCTAAAATATATAAGGTATAATAAGGTACATATTGAAATCCTATTTTTTCTTACAGCTAAGCCATTTACTGCGGCGATTATAGGTTTCTTGCAAATTGACAGTGCCAAACTTTTGGGTTTACCGTAACAAAATAAATTGGCAAAATCTATAGGGCCCATTTCTTTAATATCAGCTCCAGCAGCGAAAGCTCTTCCAGCACCCGTCAGAATAATAGCAGCAATTCTCGGGTCAGCTTCGACGTTCTTTACATGTCTGCTCAATTCTTCCATAAGAGTTGTCGACAAGGCATTGAGGACATGTGGCCGATTCAATGTCAATAATGCCACATTTTGCTTTTGACCAATTACCTCTTTAAGGACGAGAGCATTGTCGTCATTTTTACTTTCCGTATGCAACTGCACGGAAACTGTGAACGTAACATAGAATGACATCGACGTGAGACATGATTGAAAATATTGAAAAACAGACGCTAATTAAATAATCATGAAATCAAACTACTATTTTACTACCACTAAGCGTATTAATTAGACCGTTAGCCATGAGCCCTCAATTATACACCTACCGGTATTGTGAATAGGATAATAATTACACAATTTTATATTTCTAAAAAGTGGACTTCCACTTCCACTTATTCGTATTGTGGATGCTAATGAGTACATCGCCACATGTTATACAAGTAGAATTATTACACTATGTTAAATGTAAAGTGCAATGTCTCTTAAGTACCGAAATTGCTCACTTTAATGAACTCATAAAGATAAAAATGTAAAATTATTAATTGAATGCAAAAACAGCAAGTTGAATAATAGTTGAATTCTCTGAACTTTCAATCATAAAAATCAGCACATGTATTCACATGAAACATTCATTTTTAGCCGGTTCCATTCCAGAGTCCAGATGATCCAAAATCTCGTCAATTTAATTATTTAATACATATTAATTTAACGTTTAATAGTTTTTGGTCCATTAATTACTTGAATACTTCAAAGGCCTACTTTCAACGAGCAACCTAAACAATATTGCCAAATACATTAATTTGCAGTTTCAATATTATTTTACTAGGCGTTCAAAGTTCAAAGTCAAGTTCAAGCTAATAGCTAATGCAATACAAAATGCAATGCTCTGCTGAAAGCTGCCTCCGTGCTCGTCCTTCTACATTTTGACAGATTTGCACTTTGCACTTGAAAAACTTGAATTCTTTTCTGCAATAGAAACCACACGGCTTGAATGTTGGCCGGTTGTTAATCGATTTTTCAATAAAGTCTTCAAAATGGCTAATTTGTTCAGATCAGTGTTCTCGTCTAGAAGTATCAACCTTTTCCCACGATTGTATTCCACAGCAGCGATCAACCCAAGTAAGTATTTGTATACATTTTGAATTTCACAATGTCCTTTATTTGACCTTACACTTTGTGCATTTCTCATTGATTAATTTAGACGTGTAATGTTATGATCTTGCGATCACTGATCGTTGTCTAATCGGAATGAGTACGCTTTGTGGAATGAGCTTGTTCTCATTTTGTGAAACTATTCATTTTAAGGTCTCAAACAAAGGGAATTCGTACTTGTGGACAAAATCGGAGAAAAGAAGAATGTTGGATTGATTACATTGAATAGACCGAAGGCACTGAATGCTCTGTGCGATGCCCTCATGTCGGATTTGTCGGATGCAGTTGACGATTTTGAGAAGGACAAGACAATTGGAGCCCTCATCATCACTGGGCAAGGGAAAGCTTTCGCTGCTGGAGCGGACATCAAAGAAATGCAGAATTTGGAATTCTCAAGCGTTTTTACTGGAGGATTCCTCACTCATTGGCTTCGTGTGGCTCATTGTAAGAAACCAGTTTTGGCAGCTGTCAATGGTTATGCTGTAAGTTAAGCTAAATAACAAATAACAATACTGTTAACAATGGCAGAAACAAGCTGATTACTTTATGGTAATTGTAATCGTAATATTATGTTTTTAATAGTTGGGCGGAGGATGCGAATTAGCCATGATGTGTGACATAATCTATGCTTCGGAAGCTGCCAAGTTTGGACAACCAGAAATTCTGATTGGAACCATTCCAGGAGCTGGTGGGACTCAACGCATTGTCAAGTCCGCTGGAAAATCAAAGGCTATGGAGATTTGCCTCACTGGAAATCAGTTTAGTGCTCAGGAAGCTGAAAAAATGGGACTGGTGTCCAAGGTTGTTCCACCGGATCAGCTGATGCCAGCCACATTAGCAGTTGCTGAGAAAATAGCTGCGCAATCCAAAATCATCGTACAAATGGCGAAGGAAGCAGTCAATCGATCATTTGAAGTGTCGCTACAAGAAGGACTTCAAAACGAAAGACGTTTGTTCCATACTACGTTTGCAACTGAAGATAGGAAGGAAGGAATGTCAGCGTTTGTGGAGAAACGTTCTCCCAACTTTAAGGACAAGTAGACTGAATTTATTAGAACTGAACTGAGTAACAGTTGCAAAATGTCTTATTTTAATAATCTTAGCAATTAGCATTAATTTTGCATAGACAGCATAGAATAAAATGAAATTAAAGATCTATGAAGTTCAATTGGAATATTGAATTGAAGCCTAAAGCAATTCATTATTCATCCTTCATCCAATTGGTACTTTGACGTTACCCAGCTCAGCTACCCATTACCATGGGTTTTGTTACCGTAACAAACTCCATGATATAACTGGATAACGTCAAAGTACCTTTTGCCTTCATCTTCATCTCTCTTCGCATCTCTTCTTATTCGATTTCTCCTTCATTTCCTTACAGCGAAATAGAGATTTCATGTGACGTTTACCTTTAGCACCAGTAGCAACAACGACAACACTTGCGTTGCTTCACTTTCTCACGTGTGACGTGTGGTCCATTAGTGTTAGTCGTTAGTATAGTAGGCATTATAATATAAACTTTAGATTTTGAGAATTTCATTTAACCTGTTGTCTAATGTCGCTTTCTGGAGCATTTGGACCCTTGTTTGGGATGCGCGGAGTCAATTCATTTAGGACTTCAATCCGATCTTACGCAAGAGGTACGGAATGAAATGTGGATAAAATTAATGACTGCTAGAGAACCAATAATTTAATGATGTCGTTTCATCTAAACTATATTCATACTCATTTGCACTCATGATTCCTTCAGATGCACCGAAGTTCATCATATCAGAAATAACAGGAAAGAACAAGAACATCGGTCTTATCACCCTCAATCGACCAAAGGCACTGAATGCTCTCTGTGCAGAATTGATGGACGAGTTGGATGGCGCAGTTGATAAATTCAATAAGGATCCAACAATCAACGTAATGGTTTTCACTGGTAAGGGGAAAGCCTTCATTGCTGGAGCAGACATCAAAGAAATGTCAGGGAAGACATTCAGCTCGGTTTACTGCTCCGGCACCGACTTCTTTTTAGGCTATAATAGCTTGGCCAAGAGTCCCAAACCCGTCATCGCTGCTGTTAATGGAATTGCTGTAAGGAAGCCCTTAATTCAAATTGATACGTTTCTAATTAGCATTCAATTGTGAAATTCCAGAGTACTATTTACTAAACTTTACGTTTCTGCTATAGTTTGGAGGTGGCTGTGAACTGGCCATGTCCTGTGACATTATTTATGCTTCAGAGACTGCTCAATTCGGGCAGCCTGAAATCAATCTTGGAATCATTCCAGGAGGTGCCGGAACTCAGAGACTTCCTAGAGCTATTGGAAAATCGAAGGCCATGGAAGCTTGTATGACTGGAGCCACATTCTCAGCACAAGAAGCTGAAAAATGGGGTCTTATATCAAAGGTTTTCCCGGAAGATCAGTTGATGCCAGCTACAATGGCGTTGGCTGAAACAATTGCCAGACAGTCTCAAGTCGTCACAAGAATGATCAAACAATGTATCGCAACTAGCTATGAAACTACTCTTGAAGAAGGACTTCAAACCGAGAGACGATTTTTCGCGACATGCTTTGCCACGGATGACCAGAAAGAAGGTATGACTGCTTTCATAGAGAAGCGCAAGCCAAAATTCCAAGGCAAATAAACTGACAAAAGAATACAACGTCCCCAATTAATTACTACTATGCCTAATCCAAAGTTCACTACTGTAATGATGCAAACGTATTAAATGAACACAATAATAAATTCGTGTGAACAATTTTATTTCGGAGACGCTCATTTGTTGACCGTGTTAATGTTTTTCACAGAAAGAATCGTTAGTGTTACCATCATCATTATATTACTTACACTTATCCTCAAAACGTTCAAGGAGCTCTTTCGTTACTCGTGAACTGGATCGCGGTTATCGTCTTGTTTTGTATTTACGTTTTGCAGTCAACCCAATAAGGGAGGACGTTCTAGAATGCGGAAAAAGTATAAATTCTTACTCTTTTCGAACAAGTTAAATATTTACGTGACGATTGAACGCGAAAACACCAAACTATGTCTCGTAACCTAACAAGAAAAACTTTAACACAATGTTAAGATGTCACTTTCCGATCAAACATATTGTCGACCAGTCAATAGTATTTGCACGTATACTTAAAAGCTAAATTGAATACAAAACATAGCGACACAAGGATTAAACTAAAGACTCATTTCATTCACACACACACAACACATTTTGATTGCATCTTTTAGACTATTACAATTAATTTGATGATTGGTCAAGAATAACACACTCATAAACTCAAAGACAAACAAAACGAAATCTATAGTAAATTGATGACTGGGTACAATACGGCCTCAACAAAAACCAAACAATTACAAAGATTTTTCATCATTAGTGGTTTTTTCACTTAAAATCCACTATCAGCTGCACTGCACGTCAATAAGAACAATACAAGAGTTCGAGAATATACAATAATTCCTAACACATTAATTTTGTAATGCAGTTTAGAAAATTAAACACAAAAAGGCAGAAAAACCAAGGAAAAACAATATTATTATGTATTAATAATGCAGTCAGAACTCTCTTCTCTCACGTTCGTCTGAACAGTTCTGTTGACTAAATAACATGATTGAGAAGTCCTGAATATCCGATAAAAAAGCTTAATGTCATCGCGCATTCTTGGTGTGTCGCAGGTTTGTCACAAAAAAACTATTGTATCGAAATCTGAAAAACTTTTCATACATTATTCATTTTTAGGTTTACTCATCACACCGCTTCATCATCACGCTTTTATTATATCTACGCACTTAAACATACTGCATTAATGGCATCGTAACATATGCCCTGCGTGAACCAGTTAACTCGAATGAACGACTAAATTGCGGTTTTTCAATGGGACATCTAATCTAGTCCCTCTTAGCGACAATACAAATAGTTGTGGGCGGGACTTCGTTGGCTTGTTGAAGACTATTGACACTTAGTAAATCAGACGAGGGATGGGCTTTTATATTAATTATCATATTATATTGTTTCACGCAGAAGACGGAAAACCATGAACGAGAACTGGCACATGGTTCAAGTATGAGTTTTGTATCACCAAATCCGTATTTTGAAACTATTAACCCTTAAATAAGTCCAGACGTTCGAGGATTATGAAGTGGTGGAGGAACACGACTACTCAAGTCAATGGAAGAAGAATTTGGAGGTGGATGAACAGAAATGTTTCCGGCTTGGCTCAAAAGATTCCGAGTTTGCAGGCGCAGACTACCACGACGTCCTTGAGGACCACCTTGGTCTAAAGATGACGATCCCAAATCCAAGCCACCACCACGACTCCCACGTGGAGACGCTGTTACAAGGTAATGAATCCATTTGCTTTTATAACGTACAACAACAGTAGAATAAATTGATTTAAAATCCTGAGATGGTGACACAAACTCATGCAGGCAGACAATACAAATGCTCACGGAATCAAATAACACAAAAGTCAAGCCCCGCGCCAAACAAAATATTGTTAGATAAACTGATCGTAAACATCAAGCCCCGCCGAACAACATAATGTAACACACATGCAAAATCATACAAATCATTTAACTGAAAAACCGTCACGAATTACGGTCACAAAGATATCAGCGAGCCTAGACTAAGGTGCAAGCCCGCCCTCAAATTCTGAGATCGTGAGGAAGGCGCGGCTTACCCGTGGAATTATTTGCAGCTTGAGACGAAGGTTGACCATTGGACGGAGCCGGAAGCGCCATGGAACCTAAGACCAGATTACTCCCGCTTCCGGATGGTGTAATTGGCAAGTCCGGGGCACGCTTTGCCATCATAGAAGCCATCGGAGGTGGACCACAACTTAAGACTGGAGCTCCTAGTGCACCTGCTGCAGCTTGAGCACCCACCGCTGGTACGCCGCCTCCTCTTGCACTATGCCGTCTTTCACGGGTTTCCTCTGCTTCCCCGTGACGAGATCCTCCCTATTGATTGAATTATTCATGATTATCAAGTTTATTCAAAGCATAAGTGTAATAGAACAGTATTAATAAGCGCAGCTTACGAATTTGAGCATGTTCCAATCAAATACGTAATCATACGTAAAGCCTTGACGATGGAAAAGGTTCCGGAAGAGCTGCCGAAGATACCCGTAATCCGGCTTGTCCTCAAATCTCAGGGCACGGCAATAGTTGAGGTACGTGGCGAATTCGGCTGGATAGCCTTTGCACAACTCTTCCACCGGTGTAGATATCTTTTTCTCACTGATTCTTTCATACTTTTGACGCTTTGTGGCGGCTTTAAGACCTTGCCAAGGCAATGAACCCCGATTGAAGTACATCAGCACGTAGCCCAATGACTCTAGATCGTCTCTACGACTTTGTTCTATCAATCAAAGGCATTGAAACCATCAATAAAGTTCGTGCATACCCTCATGCAGTAGCACAGTTTAAACGGACAATATATTATGACATGGACCCTGAATCACATATTTTATAGTACTACTTGTAAAGAACACTTGAAAAATTATTATAAGTTACCTTTTCCGAGATGAGTGTTGATAGAAGCGTATCTGGCGGTGCCGGTGAGATTCTTATTCTCTCTGTAGGGGATATGTTGATGAGTTCGATGGTCCCTGTACTTCTTGGCGAGTCCAAAGTCTATGATGTACACTAAGTTCCCCTAAAACGTAATAATATTATGTTGATATTATATAAAGCAAATTAGATTATACTAGCAGGACGATTACAACAGCTATCAGGAAATCAGGATGTGTAACATACTGAAACTTCCATTAGTATACATGGGATAATGACAACACTTGCCTTTTTCCCCAATCCCATTAGGAAGTTGTCTGGTTTTATATCGCGGTGTATAAAAGAGCGCATATGGATAGACTCGATTCGACTAATCTGTAAATGCCAAAAATTATCTGCTACAAAATCTGCGCATAAGGTACTAATAATATAAATGCAAATAAAACCAAAAACGAACCAGCTGGTCAGCAAGTAGAAGTACGGTTTTGAGCGAGAACCGTCGAGTACAAAAATTAAATAGGTCTTCCAGTGACGGTCCTAGAAGCTCCATGACCATCACGTTGTAGTCACCTTCCGTCCCGCACCATTTTATTGCAGGAATTCCAACTATTTAGAAAGAACAATTACATTTATCTCACATTGTTTCATGGGTTTTTTATGGATTTGATTTACACCCAGTTTTGACTAGCATATAACACGTAGTTAATGTCAACATCTGTCTTTCATCAAGTAGCAATTAACACTTTGGAGGATAGTTGCATTCGATAAAAAAATAATCGCAAGTACTATATAACAGTAAAAAAGGCAGATAAACTGACTCAGACGCTTCTGACATACCACGACCGTCATCTTTTTTTACATTTTAGCGTAACAAAAAAAACGCAATATAAAATGAGAAGTGAATCTCACCATAACATCTCGTTAATCTATATGTTGTGCGCTAAGATACTGTAAAGTAGTATCAAGCACTTTACTTTCTGTGGAGGTCGACAGAAGTTGTTTTCACTTCAACTATCCTCACCCAAGCGTTCCCTGCTAGTGGTAAAGCTCGCCAAACTCTCTAATCTCACTTTTCCAACAACAGTATATACAAATACAATGGCTGACGTAGTTTGCATTTACATCCTTGAAACCAAGATGTGTCTGGTTTTGCAATGCTGAATAGGACAGAATACTGTGTTTACCACAGACGTTGGTTCAACATAAGATAGTGCGGCTGCTATCAGTTCAACTGACTCAGCAGGCAAAGATTAGAGAAATATTATATTATGAACTACGAACCAACCAAAGAACAACAGAAATAATAATGACAAACATGGATCAAATTAATATAGTATAGTTCTTTTAAAACCCTAAACTAAAGTATACAGTCACAGGAAAATCATCGTCCAATTTCCATTAGAAAATGCACGAACGAGGAAATCAGAGCTGAAGTCATATTTCCTTTAAAAGCCCATTCTTGAATTGCTACTGGTGCCGACGATTTTGTCAAAGTATGCAAATGAAAACGAATTATAAAATAAGATTAAATATTTACGTACCTCCGCCTTGCATTAACTTGTAGAACCGGGATTCAATGTGTAGTTGAGGATGTTTAGTCTTGATACATTCGAGCTTAATGGCCACTTCTTCTCCAGTTGTTATATTAGTGCCTAAATAAATATCTCCAAACGATCCACTTCCAATTTTTCGTCCCAAACGGTATTTATTCCGTACTCTTAACTCCATGTTGAATCTTGAATTGCCTACTTCACCAAGTATCTACAAGTATTACAAACCAAAAATTACCATTTACATATGTAAATGACAACCTGAACAGAAAAGTGTAACATCCCTAACACTTCAACTTCACGCTTTATCAGTTGATGTCTGTTTCAACATTACTTCACTCTCTCTCGCAAACCGATTTATATCCTAATTTAAATAATCTTTGTACGTTTGTCTCAGGCAGATTACTGCTTTACAATGAGTCAATACAAATACCCCAGCTTCCTACCAGTTTCTTGCATTCTAACATTGTCCATTGTCACTAACCAAAACAATTGCATCATTTCCAAACTACCGCATAAATATTGAAAAAATAGGAAAAGGTAAAACGAGAACATCAGTTTAACGAAAAGCCATTTAGTAAGCAGTGGATGAGTGGATGTCGAAGTGAATGTTTCAAAGTTACCATAATAGTCACAAAGTCGACGTCTGAAATCTGAATGTTTAAAGTTTTAACTCTACATTTGAAAGTATAAAAAGTACTACATTTACATCCTTTTATCAGAATAACAATATTATAATCTTTTATTCATAAAGTCAACTGATTAATCGCTGTCCGCGTTGAAGATTAATTCTTTGCAAACACGTATGCAATGGAAAGAAGAGCATTGACTATTGACGACTTGAGGATCAGGATCATTGTCAGTTGTCATATTTCAAATAACGCGAGTCATATAATAATTTCATGAAGTAAAGTAGTACAGCACAACCACCGCAAATTAGAACAGAATGCTATTAGTAAAACAAAAATGCTGTCGAAAGAAAGAAATCCAGAATGATTTCAATAGAAACAACGGATTTTATTCTAATTTCTATTCAGATGGAATGAGAATGAGAAACGGTAGAAGATGACAAAAATCCTGATGTCTCGAATTGCGTAAAGGTTACATTAGCATTTGAACAGCAGAACAGCGAACAGCACAAAAAGAGTCTATAGACAACACAACTCGATATAGTAGTGTGTGCAAAAACGTGACTTAATACGTCGCAAGGTAGGCGAAGCCACTCTATCTGCCTGATCACAAGAGCACTTCCTGGAGTTCACAATTCACAATACTCACTTCGACAGTGCAAAAACTTTCTCGTCCACACTATAATGCAATGTAATGCAAAACGCAAAACTGCAAAACAACCAAATGCAATGCAGCATGGCTTCTCTCGTTTTTGTCGCTTCTTACTTCTGTTCCTTCTCCTCGTTTTAAGTCGTAACAAGTAACAATGGTTCGGTTTTTGACGCTTTGCATTATTGTGTATGCTCACTCAGTCTCATCTCCTTTTATGGTTACTTTTTACCATTTCCATGTTTCACTGCCTTGACTTCAGCCTTGCTATGTCACGGCAAAACGTAGAAGCAATTCCATCATCCATTCCATCGACTTTATGCCCGCAGTAAAGTTTAACGATGAAAATCGCCAATTACACTTGCAATTACTAGCCAATAAACTTGATTACTACTCGAATTTATCTATTTAGTCCATGCACGATTAAGAACAATGAAGCTGACATCATTACATTCATTTTCACAAAAGGCCATAAAAATATATACGCAAGTATTAAGAAACGAAAACAACCTACGTGGAACATGGAATGAACTTCGACCTTGCACCTAATATAGTGCTCATTGTGTATATTACGATGCAATGAAACAACTGTTTAATAAATGCTCATAATTTTATGAATGATGAATTCAACTCGAACGTTCGAAAAACAATGAATTTTCGTTTTCCATTGTGAATGTAATACAAGAAAGACGTGAAAGCGAACACAAATTCAACAATAATACCTCAAGATTTCACTTGTTATCCCCACCCGTTTTGGGAATATTTTCGGGCGTCCTGTGACTTGTTTTGGTGATCCGTTTTCAGGCTCCTTTCTCCCTTACGCTTTGTACAAATCTGAAACAGTCCAAATAAAATGCGTACATTATTTATTTATCAGTAATCACAATCAGTAATCACGTAATCAAATGATTGAAGACCTCCCTTTGTTCTAAACCTAAACAAAGCAAAATAAGACTACAAGTTGAACCATAACGTAATGAAAAACTGAAATTCTCACCTCTCCGAAACGCTTAGAAAACGAATAATTTGAAAACTTGTTAAACTACACACAAACGACACTGAGGAAAACCTGAGTTAAAGATTTGATCAGCCTTCAGCTTTTGTGACGAAGTTATTGAGAAATGATAAAAAAGGGACGAGGCACTATATGGAAATGGCAAAGCAACCTCTACTGTGCCAAAGTGGGAAATGTTTCACAAAAAAAAGCAAAGGGGGATTGAGTCAGCACCTTGGCTGTTTTTTGAACGAAAACAAGGAATTGGGACAAAAAGAACCTTTTCCGAATCTGCGTCGTCACATGGTCAACTTGGGTCAAGCAGGTCGGAAGAATCTTAAAGAAAGAGGTCACAGGTGTGATTTGTGATGAGCTGTGCTCCGTCCAGAATAAAAAAACAAGGATCCACAAAAGAATTCCTTGTGGCTCCTTCCAACACTCTCCGTTCTATGCTCTCTGGAATGAAGAAAGAAAAGGACTGACGAGGTTTGGGACGGGAGAGGATGTCCACCAGCCACCAACTCACACTTTTTCACTCCTCCCCTGCCCTTTTTGAGCATTTCTCAAAACCTGCCACCTCTTTTCCTCCCATTTTCCATTCGTTCCCTTAGAAATAACAAATGACCACAAAACAGGATGCAGGTTTTGACAAATACGACCTGTGGAGTTCGTCACTGAGGCTTCACTGAGGCAAACATTTTACTGAGGCGCTCGATGGGCTCGATCCCCTTTCACAATCGTCCATTTTCTGCCCTGCTGATTCAATACTGAATGTACGATTCAACATTCAAGTTGTGTACCTTTTTGTACTGTCGCCATCGTTATCATTTTAAACGTAGTTACAGTGATTAAATATTTGACATCCATCAAGAATCGACAATCTGTCGCATTTGATTGAATTTCGTGGACCGAATTGGAATTGCTCATCAGCTCGGTTTTTGGATTGTCATTTGTTCATTAACTGGATTTCGTCTCATCGATGTCAAGTCACCAGATCATCCTTAATTTTAATTATCTATTAATAAGTCAGTTTGATTTTAGGTACTAATAGGATTGTAAAATATTGTAGCTTTTGTAAGTTTCAAGAACGTTTTGTAGTCCGTTCTATAAAAGTAGTTGTAAGATAATATTCAATAGTAGTTACGTTAGTTACGTAGTTCTCTACCGTACGTACAAGTTAGTGATTTCGAGGTCACTGTCAGTTAATGTGGTTAATGTTCTTTCGTCATTTCGAAATCTCGTTGAGTACTTGAGTACGAGAGCAGAAGGCTTTCAAGATCCATTTCAACTTCAGTCTTCTTCCGTTGTTGTACAATACGCCTTGAACAATTTTTTCTGTCATTTCTTGTTCTTTTCTTTGAATTCTTTCTGTTAAAATGTCGAGTGTGGATACGTCAAATGATGCAGTGAACCGAGCTGCCCAAGCGGCACAGAAGCTCGCTTCGTCAACTAACAGTCCTATTGCTAATGCATCAAATGCAACTCCCTGGCATATGCAGTATTATCCGTAAGTCTAAGTTATGATTTGAACTGTCACTCGTGTTTGTACGTAGGGAATGAGATTCAGTGGACTTAGATGATGAATTTTTATTTTGCAGTTTCCCACCACCACAGGCGTCGAGTTTTTATGGGAATTACCAAGCATATCCCAATTACGTAAGTCTTCCCTTTAAATCCTTTATATGCTCGCCGTCTATTCCGTATTCAAGAGTGTAGCAATGAGTTTTCGATGTTTTTATTTCTAAACATGAGATTATGAATAACTTATTGATTATTGATGTTTCAGGGAGTGCCTCAAAATAATTCACCACGGCCGCCGCCCCCACCAATGCACGTGCCACAGCCGCGACAACAGTTGTCGGCAACCAACCCGCCCAGAATGGGCCTTCCAGACATGAGCAAACCTCCTCCACAATTAAATAAAAATGTCAATACCAACTGTACCGATTACTTTTCAATGCCCCCACCGACGTTTATGAGCAGCTATAGGAATGTATCGCCCCATTGGGCAAACGCCCAGCAGTCGCAACAGCAGCAAAATCAAGGTGGGCAACAAGCCCAGCAACCGAACAACAACAATGATGACACTGCTCACACGGGTCCTAAGCCTATTCGGTTCAGTTTACAAGCAGGAAAGCGAAACAATAGAAATCATTTCATTCATAACAGAGGTGCTACTAATAATAATCCAAGGTTTCAAGCTCCCAACTCTTCCAATTCTCAAATGAATCGGCAGCCCAGTCCTCCAAAGTTTTCTAGTATTACCAATTCAAATTTGAATGCTCACGACACTAGTACTACCAATGTGGAAAACAATAGATCATTTTCATCACCACCTAAACCTGTACCACCCAGTCCTATCCCAAATGGTCATACTTATAATAATTGGACCCCACTTGCTGGGACGGTTGTGCACAAAGATCGGCATTCTAGTAGTCCTCCTCGTGTGCCAACCCAGAAGCAAATAGCGGATGCGATGGATTCAAGTGACTGGCCACGTAGTTTACAGTAAGTGTAGTTTTAAAGTTGTTTTTGTTGAACGAACGAATTTTACTTTGAATTTACTATGCATATTTTCAATTGACGAATTACAGGATGTACGTTTTTCGCTGTTACGAGTTATGTAAATCAGATGTGGATAAGGATCGTGTTGACATAATTCTCAAAGGTAAAGTCGTACGAGCGGCTACGGAAGGATCTCTTCATTCGAAGCCGTGGGACATAGAACCACTTCCTGAGTGAGTTTTAGATCATTAATTTAAAATGTCATAAGTATGAGTGGGATTAAAGAAAATGGAAAGGGTGACTAACATAAAATATTGTTTGGTTTCTAGTATTTCTAACGGACAAGTTCAATGCCTTCCGTTCGCACCCTGCATTCCAGGTAAAACAAAAGGTAAATCGATTAAAGGCGATACTGAAGATACTCGCGATAGCAGAGCATCTAATCGTCGTGGAAGAGGCCGTGGCGCTAGGGGCGCTTCATCTTCTCTTAAGCGACAATTTCCAAAGGAAAAATCAACTCGTGGTAGAAATAATTTTAGGTGTAGGTCATCCTCTAGGTCTCGCTCAAGATCTCGGTCGCGATCCAGGTCCAGATCACGTTCAGGATCAGGATCACCAGATTCAAGATCTTCCCATAGCTCTGGTGATAGGTATGGCAAACGTGAAAAGAAGAAATTCCGTAAAAGGTATACAAAAAATTCAAGCATTAATAATCAAATGTTAGTCGTTTTGTATATTGGTTGATTAACATGGAAATGGTTTTGATTCATAGGTCAAATTCTTCCGATGATATGTTTATTCCACCAGGGAAGAAAGGTATTAACAAGATGTCTAAGAAACAAACCAAGAAAATGGCAAAGTTAGCTGCAAGGAAAGGGTTTAAAGCGTGAGTTACCAATAAATATGACTGAACGCCGAAATGCCATATTGCAATGGAAATTATGGAAACTCTTTTTTATTTTGCAGCGCACAAGAAAAACCTCATCTTTATCAAACGCACGGCGTCATGCGCGGGGCAAAGGAATTCGGAAGCCAAGCAAAAATAAATGCCAGAGCTGCTCGTTTTGCAAAAGAAAGTATGTTGAATAAAGTCACGGAAGTCAATCGTTTTTATTTTCTTCGTGCCCTAAATAAGTTTTGTTTTTTTATTAGACGCAGCAAGTGCGAAATCTGGAAAAGGTAAATCGGCTCGCGGGACTATGAAGAACAGGCTAGGCGGTTTTCTTGATCGGTCTGGGAACGCGTTGTGGACGATTGATAAGAACTCATCTAATGAATTTTTTAATCATTTAAGCGACCATTCGATTATTGGTACTTCAACGGATCTTGAGAAACGCTATCTTCGACTAACAACCGTGAGTAACAAAGTTCAGAAGAAATGAAAATAACTTATTGATTTTATCATAGGTACATTCTTTGAAACATTTTTCTGTACGTATATAGGCTCCTGACCCTTCAACAATCCGGCCAGTTCACATTCTTCGTCAGTCTTTGCACACGGTTAAACAAAAGTGGATAAAAACTCAAGATTATTTCTATGCGTGCGATCAACTCAAATCTATTCGTCAGGATTTGACAGTACAGCGCGTTCGGAATGATTTTACTGTTAATGTTTATGAGACTCATGCTAGAATTGCTTTGGAGAAAGGAGATCACGAAGAATTTAACCAATGTCAATCACAGCTGTGTCAATTGTACAAAGTTTTGTCTTCTCCTAATCGTATCGAATTTACAGCGTACCGGTAACTAGAATTTACAGCGTACCGGATACTGTACTACATCTTCACTGAGAACACTCTAGGTAAGCTACTAGCACGGTTGAGTTAATGATAATTGATAATGATTTCGATTTTAGTAAGCCAAAGCAAATAATATCAAAAGTAGTATATTATATTATAGTAATATAATATTCTTTGTATTTTTATTCAGATATGGGCACACTTATGGCCGATCTAAGTGATGTCGAAAAAGAAGACGAGTGCATTGCTCACGCTCTCAAAATGCGCAATGCTTGGGCTTTGAAGAACTATGCGAAACTTTTTAGGTTGCATGCGAGTGCCCCGAAGATGTCTGGTTTCCTCATTGACTGGTTTGTAAATAAGGAGCGAAAGCGCGCCCTCAAAACTATCCTCAAAGCGTGAGTTTTAAACGTTTGCTACATAATTTACATGCATGACTACAAAATTTAACGAATACAAAGTTTGTATTACAAACTTATTTTTGAAGTACGCATAACTGTGATTTAACCAATGTTTTCAGGAACGTGATAAATACTCCTTATTTTTTTAATTTCTTTATGCTGACTTGTAATCATAATACGATGTGTTGTACAGTTACCGGTACGCTGTAAATTCGATACGATTAGGAGAAGACAAAACTTTGTACAATTGACACAGCTGTGATTGACATTGGTTAAATTCTTCGTGATCTCCTTTCTCCAAAGCA
>JABASF010002146.1:0-16455 GCA_019776145.1 Harlomillsia oculata
CGTATAAAAATTCAATAAATCACCCCTCCTCCGCACCACAAAAGCACACGCGTTGGTCGACTTGTAGTGAATCCCGGTTGATTCAGCCTCCATTCATTTTCTCGAGGAACACGTTATGCTTTTCAATTTAGAACAGACGTCTCTAGGGATTTTTGTGTACCAACACAAAAATCAATGCAAATCAAGCACACAAGTCGGTTCATCCTCTCAAAACATCGCATACATTCTCATTTCCATTCCTGCTCCTTCCCTGTCCAAGTCGACTTTCTCTTTTCCAAGGAGCGAATAATGTAAACTTGAAATCTCAAAAGGAATAAAGGTCTAATCTTTTTTGTAAAGTTGGTTCTATAAAGTTAAGTTTTAGTAAAAGTAATACGTAACACACTGAACTTAAGATGGGACACGCACTTTACGCGACCAGAAAGTGAATAGCAGTCAAATTATACCGGTTGTGGAGTGTGTATTCTCTTAAGACTTTATAACACTACAATTTCCGTCGTAACGTTCATTACCCCTGAGCCAAACAAGTAGCTTCAATTTTCCGTTGTAACAACATACACTTTATTATAGCCTTTTTGGACAATGATCCCTGTCCTTGCGTCTTCTTGGGAAGTGCTGATAAAAGCGTATAATATTTTCAATGGACAGTCTTGGGTCTCTCACTCTCAGTTTCTGACCGTAACCAGGCACCCTTAAGTGCTTTTGTGATGTAAGACTTTTGGTCTTTGTTCTCAAGAATGAAACAAGACGCTTAGAGGACTGACACTGAGCATAAGAGCACTCATGACGTCATGTCCATGGGTTTGTAATTGAAAACGTGCTGGAGCTACAAAATTAAAGTGTGGTAATATGATGAATGTCACACTGATTTTCGATTTCACGAAGACGAAAAGTCATTAAAAAGACGAAATCACTCATTTTAATGAGCCACATTGTGTGCTGTGCATTGCTTTGCTAACTTTAACTTACAATCGCAATTGGAATAAATTTATACTGCTTTTTTTTTTACCTCGAATTGTGATCGGATTTGGAATTATTCATAATCAGAAATGCGAAACTAAACCTAACGTATACAAAAACCTCAACTGAGTCTCCGAAAGCTAGGCTCTGGCGTACGGCAAAGCACCGGCAAAATATCGGCATTTTCTTAGAGATTTTAGAACTTTACTGTTTCAGTCAGACGGAAGTGGAGGAAGCCTCCCACGGACTTGGAATTTACCAAGTCTCTGAAGACAATGTTTTGCGAACGTACGATAAGATGCATTTTCCACCAAGGAAGCAAGATGCTACTTGGACCATGATCAGAACGTGGGATCCCTTGCAACCGCAACGCATGAATGTGTACTCGCCCTAGTAAGTAGTTTGTGTAAGCTGCCTTTCTCCATTTTCTTTTTTCTCTGTGTTCGTCTTGCAAACACAGAAAAGGCATGTAAGAAAGTCTTTCCAAGTCTAAACTGAAGTGAAATGCAACGGTTCCCCGTGGTCCCAAGTCGACAGAGTCCACTGGGCTTTGCTCTCTTTAGAAGTTTTCTTCAACGAATCTCACAATGGAGAGAAATGTGGCTCTGGAACAAATACGAACTCAAAACCAACTTGGGCTTTGGGACTTGCTTATTATAGACATACTAGCAGGCACATGTCTGACTGATGTGGTTCGTCTGGAGATATTGATGCATTGGACGTGTTGGAGAAAGCAATGGAAGTGTACAGACGAGCAATGGAACAGACGAGTAAAGTCTAAAGTGTCACGTCACGTCTTAAAGTTCCAAATATATAGTAGAGGTAACTAGTTGTAAGTATATTAGGAATAGGATTATAGGAAGTAATGGAGTATAGCATGATATTAGCGTATTATAAAATATCTAATATTAGGTACCCTTAGAGTTTAAACTTTTCTTGCTATGCAAAAGTATTATTATTCACGATATTCTGCATAGTATCCTTGTGAAGGAGGATGTTAACTTTAAGAACTTACCACTTTGCAACCAAACCAACGTCTGTCCACATCACCATTCAATACAGCGAGCGAAAAAAAAACATTTTTTCTTTGATCGGCATTCACCGTGGAAAGTGCACTGAACGGTATTCACTTGTAGGATGTCATATGCAAATTTTTGGCAAGGAAGGAGCCTTTTTGCAGTGTTGCGTGTAAACGCTAGGATGAAAAGCTACGAGTATAAAAACGAAGTATAAAAATAAGGATTGAAGAAATGCAAGGAGTTTAACCCTTGAGTTGACTAGGACTACAAGTTTATTCTTAACGCTTAAAGAAAGGCTTAGAGAAGAATGTTATGAGCTGCTCAAACCACTTGTACCGAGTGGTTTGTGTAAGTTGAGAATGGGACGAAGAGCATGACCAATGTGTACACAAAATACAAAATGGAATATTGTATTATGCCAACCTTGGGGAAACTATGGGTTCAATCTGCAGTGCAAATAAAACCGTAGCGACGTTTCTTTCTTCTCCTTTCACATTCCTCTGTTACATTTTCAACTGAAGAATTCGACAGAGAACTGCTGTCGGGTTTTCCAAAGGGGTTTTTCTTCAAAAGCTCCTTCTTGCAGGGTGAAAGAAGCTTTTTTTCCTTTTCTTCTTATATATACTCTGTGGAACATTTTTGCTTCCTCTGCAAGAGAACAGGAGAAGCTTGAAGGGAAAGACGACTCTCTTTTTCACTCTCCTCATTTCCTTCCTTCCTTTTCTTTACTAGGGAAAAGGCGGGAGACTCAGACTCGCCAGAGTCAACACGTTTATGCAAAAAGTCTCTGTGGACCTGCTGCTCAGAACTATTCTCTTCCCTTTTGGTCCTTTCTACCGTGAATTAAGAACAAGAGCCTGCCACAAGACGAATGAAGATACTTTTCTTCTCCTTAGAATTACTAAAGGAATTGCAGAAGAGCTCCGAGCTCCTCTGTGCCACCTACACTTTACAATTCTCTATGAGTTTGGTGAAGCGTTTGCGTTTGCTTTGCGAGTACACAAGGTTTAAATTTGATCCGGCGGTTTTCACTTTCACTTCAGACTTTAATTTTAACTGTTCTGTTTAGACCTTTAGACGCCATATTTAAAACATTCACCAAGTGTTGAATTGAGGTGAGGCCGTGGCCGTGAGGCCAGGAATAACAAGTTAGCTGTTTGTTACCCATTATCTCAAAACCCAAAACAATAGGTTATGTTAGTTAGTACAAAACTCTGCTTGGCGAAATGATTTAACGAAACTATACGTAAGTACGTATTACGTATGGTACATAGTAAAATACATGACTTCATAGCACAGACATGAAACATAGTACTAAAAAGGGGCAAGATCCGTTAAATCACAAAATATTCACCCCAGTTATAACTTGCTTCATTTTTGATCTTTTGGGAAGCATTATTTGAAGTTTGAAAGTTTCAAAGGCAACAAAATTTGAGTATGTGTCGGTGTACTTGGGTTTACCTTTTTCGATTTGGAACAGGAGTGCAATAAACGTGAGAGAATTGGCATTTTGGCACAAGGGGAAAATTCAAGCGGAAGACAAAAGGCGAGAAAATAAGGTAGAAACCCGACATTGTCGTATGTTGAAACAGCAAAAATGCTGACGACCATTGAGACGTTGTAATGCCGTTCTCAATGGGACGACGGTGCCTGTTCTTTACGGCTTATTGCTTAGAAAGAGACGACGAGACAGCGACACTTTTGCCCTCGGTCCTTTAGTTTTAACTAGCGTTTAGCAAGCATTGAAGGAACCATGAAACTGTAAACTTGATGGCTATTCGTATTGGCACTTGGACAGAGAGGTTTAAGAAACAAGAGAAACGGGAAAACCTATGGAGGCCTACGTGCCTTGGGCCTTTGCGTTATTTGACCACTTTGGCTCAAGCCGTTTCCCATTTAGAATTCACTTTCATTTCATTTCAATTTCGGACCATTTCATTTCCTTTCTCTGCGAGCAGAGAGAAAGAAGAGACTGGAGAAGTTAATAGAGTGAAAGTGGGAAGAAATGTGCATTGGGGTTTGTCGATTGAATCCACTCTGGAGAGCGATCGGAGAAGTCGTCGCTCGTCGACTGCATTTCATTTGATTCTCTCCGTCTTCTCCTTTTCCGAAGAGCTATTTTAATAATTCAAATGTTGGTTTAGTTTTAACTCTTTTTTCGCCTTCTTGCAATCTTCTATGTACTTTGTCCACAATCATTTTCTTAAAATAATACAAACCGACTTGCACACAAAAGTTTACTTCACTTTTAATTCTATAAGTGACTGGCTTCTCGGAAGCTGAGAAAGACAGATTTCTTTGTTGCGCGTTTCATATAGTAATTTCATTAGATTGAATGACAAATAATGCAATTTCATTATAAAGTTCACATTTACTGAAAAAGAGCAAGAAGACAATCAATTGCTGCAAGGTAGGTGATTTCTACAAAGAAAGAATCCGAAATTCCAAGATTTGTCATTGTATGTGACAGGCATACTTTCTCAAATAGATTTTTTCCCTCTTGAAGAGATCCTTAGAAGAACACACTTTACTCATTGGTTCGGTTCGGTTGGTTAAAGCGGAAGGGAATTCGAAGAACTGCCATCAAGAGACGGAGAAATGGAAGAAATGGCACTTACAACTTAAAAGGGTAATCAATTTTTTGATGGGTTTACTTTCTCCGTGTGTCTCGTTGAGATGATGCCAATTCAATCTGAGGTATTAGTGAGCCCATCCAACTCTCTCCCGCATTGAAGGAACATTCTCATTTTTTCTGACTGTGCAGCCTTTTCACTGTCTGGACGCGATTTCCGATTGGATACACTCGTAAGGAATTTCACAATGGCCAATGGTTCTTTTCTCAGCTGTTGTCTGTTCCGTTGTTACAGAACGGTTGAACCATATCATGAAATATTAAGGTGAAATTCGCACTATAGACTACGCACTTACTTGCTTACGATATATGTATCTAGGTTGATTTTTAAATTAAAATAACTCGTTTTACTACTAAATGTAAAGGACTGTGCGATCATGCCTACTGTCTACGAAATGAAGAAATAAAGTGGAAAGGCAACCATAAAAAAAGATTTAAGCAGTCAAACTGAAAAAGGAAAATGGTCGTGGTCGACAGTCTTTGGAATTGAATGTTACATGTGAATATTAAATTAGGACTGGAAGGAAAATCGTGAAGCAAAGATCCGCTTGTTTGTAGGCACACCAAGAGCGGATTTTTGATAGACTCCCCCCAACGGACCAAATCGAGCTTGTTAGCCACGAAAAATTCTCGTCAATTCTCAAAAAGACTTCCGATTTGCTAGCTTTGGAAGAAAATAAATTGGGGGAGTCAGAAGAGGAAGCGGAATGAACGTCGCGTCGTAGTCTCCGAGAAAATGTCACCATAAGATCTTTCTAACACTGTTCTTGAGCCAAAGCAACGTATTTTGCCAAGCAACCCGTTGAACCCATGGGTCTCCAAGAGTCAATGTCGCCATTCTCATGTCGGCTTTTTCGTTTTTCTACAGTTCGAAGTGTCAAACTTGAGCTGTGTCGACTCCGTCTGTATGATTCTTTGCCGGAGAAATTGGAAGTTTCTCTCTCGCTCTCTCCTTTTACATTCTGCATACCTTATAAACGACACATGACACGAGTCAGCAATGTAAAGTCTATGATCTTATGTATACATTCTTATGTTCCTTTTATATCACCCCTTCTGTTTCTTTTAGTGGAAAAACTCAATAGTATTTCTTGTCCAAAAAAGGAATAGTTTTAAGCAACAAAGTATAAAGCATCACGACGACGACGACATGTGACATGTCACGAGTTTTCTGACTAGTCAAGCTTAACAAGGCTAGACAACCCTTTCAGCTCCAGTCTCCGAGTTTTCAGGCGTCCTCACGTTGTTTACGGTTTACTAAGCTTTTTTTGTTTTACTTTTCATGTCTTTTACGCATTCCTTCCACCTCGATTTTCTATTAGTTTAATTTACGTAATATATTTAATATAAATTGTTAGTTTTCTTCATTTCGCTGCCATATGTTTTATACCCAACTATTTAAATAACTATCAAATTGTGTTTAGCAGTTTGATTTATCCACCGACAATAATTTGCTTTTGCTGGTAATCATTGTAACAATTTGTTCAACTTTCGTAGAAGGTAGAATAGAACGCGGAGGAGAACAGAACAAGTAAAACTTGTAAAAAGTAAAACTACTACTTTATTTTTTCCTTACTGTAATAATGTTAACTATGATATTAGTATATTTCTTTGTGCTATGCTATAAAAAATGCGCGTAGTAAAAGCTTCAGTTTTTATTGGATATAGTGAAAAATGAATAATCTGAAAATTAACGAGCTCTCCAAAGTTATCAAGGCGTAAATCAAGTTTTACGCGTGTTGATCAGTGGAAGCATACAATAGGAGATAGGAGATCTCAAAAGACCAAATGGGTCTCGACATGTGTCCCTTTGGACAAACCCACAGGAGTCCAAAGGCTCAGAATAGTTTTGGCCATGGGGGCAAGTGTGGAGAGAGCCCAGGGCCAAAAAAGGGCAAAGGCAAAAGGCACCCGTTAAAAGCAGAACATAATGTCTGGAGTGTTTAGGATAACCCATGTTTATCTGAAACTGCTTTCTCAAGCACCCACATACACAAGGCTTCTCTTTTATTGAATTTCTTCCCAAGGCGTAAAAGGACAAGAGTATCGAATGTCCAGTCGAGTTGAAGAAAACGCGTAGTCTGAAAGTAGTGGTAGTGACTGACTGCGTTGAAGTAGACAAGATGAGAAAGGTAAGGAATGGGAAGAGAGAAAAACGGTTCCATGTGTCTTCTGGAGACTGCCTACCCCAAGAGGACATTTCATATTCTAAAGCACAAGCCTGCATCTGATCAAAGACCACACTGTTTCTAGTCAAAATAATTATGGACTTCCGTTGGTGACCCACATGGACCTTCTCACGAGCTGCTTGTTCCCCAGTGTGATTTCAACGAGAGAATGAATCTGGACGTCGGACTGAATAAGAGATCATCATAAACATCTCAAGTGTGGTCGTAGTCTGCATCCTTTCACGTAATATTTGATTTATTCAACAGGAGCTGTTACGGCAGCAGCTCATTGACACTTGTAGTTTCAACCACTGCAGATAATAAGAATAATAAATTCTTCACTGGGGATCGTGGGAAATGAAAATAATTACCAGTAAAATATGCATTAAAACGTTCCTTTGCTCAGTCAGAGAAGAGCAGGATAAACCCTGAAAGTTGAAACATTCCTTTTTTACACTGCATGGAGCAAGTCTTGTCAAAACTTTTGTTTTTGCAGTCATGCTTTAGACTTTTTGTGAGAGAAACACGTAGTAGTCATCATCAGTCACGAGTTCAACCACAACAAACAAGACTTGGCTAATATCACAACTTGGGATTAAGCAAAAAGAAGATTATTACTTGTCAAACAGCCCGAACATGAGTAACATGACAGATTCCAAACGACAGGATTTCGGTTAGTTGCGGATTTTCTTTTTTGTTGGAGAAAAAGTTTGCAATGGAATATACTAATTATATTATATAAATTAGATATTATAAAAGGGGATTTTATGGATACGTAGAAAACCGGAGAAACACAAGAGGGATCCTTAAAGGACGAAATGAGTAGTCATAACCTCGTGCACTGATTGCCTTCTGAAGGCATAAAGAGCTTTTAAGTCCTTCCAAGAAGGAGCATCAGCACCCGAAACCTGTGAGCCAGAAGGTACAGAAGAAGCAACCACTAACAGACAACCGAGGAGCGGATCTGATCCGACAGAATCGGCTTATCTGTCTTAACGGATCTGATAAACCATCCTGTATCTTATTTCATCTACAGAAGCAGCTTCAGCAATTCTAGTAATGCAGTAAAGAGTACAAACCGAAGACGGCTGACTGTGAACTGAGAAGCTGTAGATTTTAGAACTGGAAAATGGGTTTAACTCCAGGGGCCTCTAGAAAGGAGAGTTGACGCATCTTAATACTGGAGTAGAACTACCACCTTAGTTTACTTTTGCCTTAAGTACACAAACTTGACTGGAAAAGCCTTTTTGTCCCTCCGGTTTGGCACAGCAGTCTATTTTTGTTTAGAAATCCATGCAGAGTCTTTCTGTTGCAACGCCATTTTCAAAATGCATGCCATTTGGCTCCTTTCAAAGCTCATCATGATTGCGCATTGCATATGTGCCGGCGAAAAAGCCTTTGTATGAGTGTGTGCGGGCGGGCGCCTTCGGTGTCGATGCTCCATTTGAAAACAGGACATGCTTCTCTTCTCTCCTTGCGACTTTTTTGCAATTTTTCTTTTCTTTTCGTCTCTTCTTTTCCCCGTATAATAAAACGGGTTTTCAAGATGCGTTGTTGGAATACATACGGGATTTTTTCTCTTATTCCACTTGACTAAATTCGACTGTACGTTTTTTCCCAAGGATCGGATCGACACGTTTCATTTGGCTCCTGATGTCTTCCCTTCTTTTCTTAAGTTCAAAATGCTCACTGTTACATTACATCTGTGTGTGCGTGTGTGTGCTTCGATCTCACTCTGTGTGTGTCTCTGAACTGAAACTGTAGAGCCAGAGTCATCCAAGTACAGTTTTCCATCCCCACCCGGTGACTTTGACAATGGCTCAATTTGGCACGCATCTATCTACACACTTTCCGCACACTTATCGCCACCTAAATGGTTCGTCTCCTGGGCCTAGGCCCAGTTTCACTAAAACGAAGACGACTTTCCAGTTTTGAGTTTAGTACAACTTGACTCAAATCGAAAATGCATTGTGCACCGTCTTTTCAACAATTCTGCTCCCTTTCCTTCTTTTTTAATACTTAACTCTTCCTCTCATTTTTCCTTTTTATTCAAACACTTAAAGTTCATGCAATTACTTATTACATTCTTTAAAAAACTTTTTAGAGATTCCCCCACCGACAATTTCACCGAAATAAACTACATAATTTATAGGTTAAGAAGAAAGACCTGGAAAGGCAGAAAAATCATAGTTTCAAACTACAATAATATGATAAAATTGAAGCAACTTGAAAAGGTTGAAGTTGAAATGGAAATGCTTTTGTTTCTCCTGGGTGAAAGCAACCTATCATTTCGCATTAAATTGCTTGTGCCGGGTTGGTGAAGCATACAGTTGGCCATCAGCAGTAAAATAAAGTGCAAGGAAAAGTCCGCTTTTAAGACTTAAAAGGCTCATAAAGCCAAGGGGAAAAGTGCAGTTTTCATGCAAATTTCCCTCTCAGCAGGGATCAATTATTTCGACACAGAACTACAGGCCATCAGCTTATATCCTTTTGCAATAAATACTGTCTCCCCTCTTTTCCCAATCCCGTTTCAAGTGTCTTCACTTCATAAGAGTCTTCAGTCACTTCAGTCCCAAAATGGTGATCTTTTCCCCATTTTTTTCCTTTCTTTTTTCATGACCATTTCCCAGTTTATAATGCCAAATGGCCATTTTCCTTCACACTGTTGCCCGTAGGAAATGTACTTAAGAAGTCAAGTGTCTGTGCAAAAGTGTCTCTGTGGGCCAGTGGACTTTGCTGAAAGAAAAATCCACACTTGCAAAAAATATTATAATCAAAGTTAAAAAAGAACCCTGCTATAACATTTCTACATTTTTTCGCTCTCTTTTTGCTGTAAAGCAAGTCCACACATCTGGAAAAAAGAAGAGGGCATTCGCATTCGTACAGTACATTAGATTACATTACAAGCCATTGCATTACATTACATTTGGCTGGGAACGGTTACATTTCCGAACATTGGAGTTTTTTTCCGCTTCTTCTTCTAAAAAGTCACTTGGACTCAAAAACGAGGATGGAAAAGTGAGTTTTGACTAGGAGACTGTGACTACATTTCACTACTCGTTTTCAGCTCTAGTACAACATCGGCATCATATCATCATCGCATTTGCGTGAAAACGTAGTCAAAAAAAGAATGTAAGAGCAAAGATGCAAAACTCTCCTTTCCATCTCACCGCATGCCAATCGACATCTTCATTGATGGTCTCTGCGAAAAAAGGCATTCAGAGTTTGAGGACAATTTCCAGCTATCTCAACACAGCAAGCGGGCTTGAATGTAAAGCCATGGCCCTAGTGTATTTTTGTATTAAGTGCAGTCACTTTGACTCGAGTCACTCCGTAGCTTGTGTGTTACGAGAGAATTGGTCATAGACCCATTGCCGTCAAGGTCTAAGGAAGAATGACGACTGTGTGGCCTATACGCTGAAGAATGGGCAATTGTCCAAGAGCCATTGTTAAGTGCCGAAATTTTATTTTATCTTCTTTGAGGACTGAGAGTTAGTTGCTCCTGTAGGAAAAGGGACAGTTCTTCTTTTTCTTGTTCGAGTTGACTCAGAACAAAAAAGAAGGAAACGAACGGGATATCATTGAAAATACTATCGTTTTTTCCAGAAAAAAGGCGTTTTCCCCGAAACTCGTTTACTTACAGCAAAACTTACTAACCAACGCAACGGTCTTTTAAATCAAGCAAAAAAAATCCCAAATGATATACCTCGACAATCTGCAGAAAAAAGTGATGCCGCAACAAAAACGAAGGAAGGCAGTTTATATCTGTCGTTCGAGTGGATGTGTGATCTTGAGCCTGTGTGCGTGTGTACTTCGTTGTGTCACTTTTCTCGGAGAATTGTAGGATTCGAGACCAAGTCAAATAAAGTCACGTGGAGTCTCAAGTTGTATTCGTCTAGGGATTTCAACTTGTAAGAAATGGGTTTGTGCATGGCTTTCAGCACACAAAGTCTGTTGTGACTAAGACATTCCCATCCTTTTTATCACAATTCGTCTCCAAGAAAAAGAACAGAGAAACGACAAAGACGGAAGAAACACAGCCTCATATCATAATATAGTTCAATTTCTACTACAGTTGTAATAAACAATGGTTTTACTTCTCAATAAATCTCATAACGAAAGAATTCTTCTATTGAATTCCAGTCCCATTGTGGGTTGCGGAATATCAAATCTTATCAGAGACATCACGTGTTCAGATGAAATGAAGCAGCAACCGAATTCTTCTTGAATTTGGTACTGAATGCAATTACAATCTATCATACTTCAATGAAAAAAATTCTTATGAAATGAAAAAGATCCTGCAGAACATGATCTACAAGCATTTCTAATTAATAATAATTTTCCATGTTCAAATCCAACATTTTTTCTCTCTCTGCAGTAGTAACATTAATTTTTTGTACGGTTGTCTGTCTCCCTCCTGCAGTTTTCTTTGATAGGAAAGTTATTCCCGACAAATTCTTGAGACTACTGGAAGAATTTTTATCTGGAAAACACTACGGGGAAAACAACTGGACAAAAATTGAAAGAAATTGCAACGCACATGTCGTCGTCGTATGTTTTTCAGTTTGCTTGTTCCTTCTACTGTGTGCGGTGAAATGAAGACTTTTTGTCTCTAATTCTCTATCGTAAAAGAAAATCCCGGGACTGCAGTGCTGCACTAGGTGGACTATGTGCGACTGACCGCTTCAACCCTTCAGGGAGATCTTGCTGAGCATCCAGTCAGACAAAATGATTTATTTTCCAAGAGATACCTTTGTATTGTGTGGAATCCTGTGACGAGTGCATGGAAGCTTATTGAGCTCCCCGAAAAGCCAACACAACATCCTCGTGTGCGCACAATGTGTAATGCGCCTATTATTACATTATGATGATTATTATGATCCCTTTGCTCCATGGGAGCTCTCTAAGTCGCACAGTCAAACAAGAGTGGAAAACACAAAAGGCCGTAGGTGAGGGTTCTCTGTAGTCTTTTAAAGACACACATCCCATACATGATGCAATATTACGGCTTCTCCTCTCTACTCAAGCTTATATTCTACAAACGATCCTAGAATAAAGTAATCAAAAAATCCTTCCATAATACCAAGTCTCAAAGTTACACCAAAGTTGAACTCAACCACAGTAGTCTCTTCTCTCCGTTGCACATAATAGTCATGTCCTTCGTAAAACGCACTATCTCCGTATTAATGCAATATACTATAATACCCTACCATTTTAACAGTGTGCTGAGCTATTTAACCAATAACTTGTACAAAGCATCGGGTATTTTTTTACTTTCGTCAGTCATTTCCGTGGTATGACAGCTTAAGGGTACAATATGAAAAGAGATGTGAAGAATAGAAGTTAAATTGTGATTAATGAACCTGTGGGTGGAAAAATTATCAAAGGTACTCATGTCATATCATACAAGTAGCCTTATACTCCTGTATAGCACACCCAGGGCAGGAGCGGAATCATAAATCGATTGCTTGCTCTTACGAATTTATCATTGATTGAAAATAACAGAAAATCAGTGCACATTTTTATGTACCTAATTGAATACATGGAATTAGTGCCATAGCTAATATTGTCCAAAATGATTCATGTCATAAATAAGCAATGTTAAAAGAATGAGATTGAGCCAACTCACTAGTTGCAACAAATGACGCGTACTGACAGATTGCCTATCATTGATGTCAATAGCGTATTTTTTGCGCATTCCCACGTGCTCTTTTGCAGGTGGATGAGAAAGCATGAAACAGGGTTTTCACCAGTAGCTCACTTAAGTAGACCCAATGGAATGGAAAACAGGACGCACTTTCGATTTCTTTCAAGCGTACAAGTGTAGTGTAGAAGAAAAAAGGGAAAAAAGCAAGTGACGTTGCTAAAGTTTTTGGCCCCAAGAATGCCAGTGTGTTCAAGCCATTTGCCAAAGCGTTTGTATAATACAAAATGGATAAACGGTTAGAGCTGTCGAGCCTTGTGCCAAGTCAAGTCCCATCCTGATGCATGGCACAAGAACGCAATTTCTTATTCATATTTTATCTCTTGAGATCAAGTCCGCCTCTGCGGTTCTTTTATCATTGCTCAAACACACCAAGAAAAGCAAAAGCAGCACAAATGCTATACACTTTATATTTTTTATCTGTGAGGTGCTCCATTTGAACATTGCATTGAGGAGAAACTGTGCTTTTGTCGCATTGTGATCACTTCCGAACGATGTGCCAACTTGCACACTGTGTCTTGGAGGTTTTTGAGACACTCTCTTTCTAAAGAAGTGAGACAAACGGACAATCTTCTTTGCTCATCCACTCTACTTTTCTGTAGACAAATGGTCTGGAGTTGCAATATGTTCAGTTCAGTTTGTCAAAGCAGTGCGAATTGTTTTGACGTTCCTTAATTGAATCAATGTGGACAAATACCACTGACCAAAATCCATTTACAACTTTCCTCAACGCTTTCATCATTTCTCACCAATGTCCCCATTATTAGCTTTATAACAATCACATCAAATTCGATACGGTCTGTCAGTTTTCACAAGATTATTACAGTTTGAGCTTCGAAAATCGAATCTATATTGATTTCCATAGCCTTAAAGGCTAAAGGTCTAAAATATATTTTCAATTTACCTTCTTTAATGCATTATTATGTGGGGCAGTAAAACCAGCAAACGTCGTGATGGATGTCAACGATTGAGTTGATCAGAAATGATAAATTAAGGGAACTCTACTATTTTCGAAGTCAGTAAGCAATCACTGAGCACTGCGGTGCAATAAACTGTAGTTTCGCATGTCTTACACAGAGTACAATATATTGTATTGAAGTTAGTCAAAAGTCGCGTCTCAATTCAGTAGAACGTGATGGGTTTGACATACAAGTGCTATTTGAGGTTGCAGAATTTGAATGAGTGTAATTTAATAGTATATGCCAAAAGGCTGTTCATTTATTCCACTCGTCTCGCAGTCTCATGCGCAAAACTCCATAATTTGGAAGTGGGCATACAAGATTTTTTGCAAACGAAGTATCATCAAGTAAAACTGTCATGTTCGACAGGCAACGTATCCATGTCACCTTCATTTATTTCCTGGACATGTGTGCTGATAATGAAAATGAGATGAATGAAAAGTTTTCGCCTCCTGTCCCAAGAATCAAAGCGGTTTTCAAGTTATAAGACAGCTGTTCCTCAAAAGAGAGAGAAAGAGAAAAAGTGGAATTTTTCTCTCTTTACACCCTTTAAAAACGTTCGTTTACTCAATAAATCTGCTGACACATTTGAATTTTTGCAAAAGGAACTGACCGACTTTTCATGCATTTTTGAATTCCTTTATATGAGAATGAACAGAGCCTTTTCGATTTTGACTAAGTGGAAGAAGCCTTTTTTGAAAAGGACATTAAAAGATATGGGAATTGAGGTCGGGGAATCTCGTGCTACTGTACAATTTGAAAGGTTTCTTTCTTTTTTGGGAGAGACATGGGAACATTCGCATCCAACTCGAAAGTGTGTACTGAGATCCATCTCCCATCTTTCATCTCCTTCTTTGGACTATAAATAGGGAAAAGTGTTGGGCGCACGGGATCTTTTTCGAGCTTATCTTCCAGGCTAAAGCGTGGAGAATGGAATATGCAAAGAAGAGTGAGAGACAAGAGACTGATTCCAAACCAGGATGAGAATGAGATTCCATAGGGTTTCAGTTCCAGCCACACTGAATCTATCCTGAGTTTGTCTCTTGTCTGCATTACTATTCCAAATGAGATTGTCTCTTCAGAAGTCTTGGAACGCCTATGCCTCTGACACGATTACTACAAAGAAATTGTAATGTGATGCCACGACTTTCCATTATTCCTTCTATATTCGTATAGGAAACGTCAAAATGCGATTGAATGAGCGTTTTCAACCCGCGAATTAGGCCCAAGGATTCAAAATGCGCTCAATCTATTTTGGCAAATTAGAGCATTTCCCTTTCCTATAAAATCTCTCTCGCTCTCTTGAAATGCTCAACCTTTAGAAATGTATAGAATCAGCAAACAAAGTGTGCATATTTGCTGGTTGAAACTGTGTATTTGAATGGTTACTTTGAGCATTCTACTTTTTGGTATTCTATAAAACCCACCGGAAATGGGAACAGGAGGAGGAAGAGAAAGCCATTCAAGATCACATTCTGAGATATGAAGTGTAGTTTGAGATTGGGGCTTGGTAGTTTGGTAGTACGACTAGTAAACAAGTTTGAATTTCCATTTGTGAGACAATGCGCATAATGAGATAAAACAAATTCGGCACTGCCCATTTGGCACAAGAACAAGAGACAGGAGGACGAGGTACAGCATGCTAACAAATTTGTGGGTTCATTGAGGCAGAGAAATTTGCACTTTGCAAAGTGTGAATAAGCGTAACTTTGTCATTTCTTATTGCCTCAACACGCCACGAAAGACTTTCGTTGGTCTTTGCTCTCATTCCCCAGTTGACTGGAGTAATTCCAACTTGAATCTTGAGACTTTTAGAGAATGTGGGGGTGCACAAACCACACTGTCGAGAGACAAAGTGCTACACCACCGGTCTAGAAGATTTACTCAGTGTAACACAGTCTGGGAAAGCCTACGCGAATTTCATTGATGAGCTTGCTAAGTATAGAAGAGGAATTCCCATTAACATATTCTTTGTATTGTGCTTTCCAGAGTTTTCGTCTTCTTCCTCTACCTAAACGACGCCTTCTCATTCCTCAGTCACTTTTGGCCACTCTGAGTTTACTTTTGAATGACACTAAGTCGAGAAGACCCAAAAGCCTCGCGGAATAGAAATTCTTTAAGTTTTCCTTATCCCCAAAACTTCCATAAGTGGTAACTTTTTGGCGAAATTATGCATAAACGGAATCTGAAGAGCTGCAAAAATTGTTAGTATGTCTCCCGTCGTTCCTCTTCTTTTACTTTTGTGACTACTCCTGACCTCCAAAAATGTAGCACGTCAAAATACTTTTCTTTAAACTTTCGTAGTCTGCACAATACAAAGAAAATACAATCATCCACAATGATATACCAATGTAAAAGTCAGTGTTGTGTAGGAAAAAGTATCATCATCATTGGACAGAATCTTCTTTTCCCTCCATGATTGAAATAGGAAAGCAAGACTGGTAAAACGAGACGAAAAGAGATTGACGGGAGATCATGGGGCGATCAAATGCTTTTAACTTTTACAACTCGCGGGTCACCAGGGAATTGACTAAAGTACCTGGCGAAAGAACTTCCATGAATACTAAATAAGATGACGATAATGTTCCTCATGTCTTATACACTTTGCCCTCCTTTTCTCACTCGTGACAAGGATACTCAAAGATTTTAGCATTTTATTTTTTCTCTTGTTGTCATTCTGGAAGAAAACAAACACTACCTATGAACGTATGAAATTTAGTGTTTATGAACACAGATGCTGCTTACCTTTAATTTCTGGCGTTTGAACTATACGTTTGATGATCGCTCAGATCAAGACCTGCAAAACAAATTCACCATTGTATAACTTGACAGCTTTAGATCATTAATGGACATAATTTAACTTATATAAATAGTTTAACTTGCAGCTTAAATACTTTTATTGATTCGTTGGATGGCAAATGGCATTTGAACATTGAACATGGCATACAAGTAGGCATTCATGGTATTAAACACAGTGTTTGCGGGAGTCGACTCCGGGAGTCGGGAATCGGAG
>JABASF010002147.1:0-16450 GCA_019776145.1 Harlomillsia oculata
GTCCTTCTCAACTCCACTCTCACTCTCAGAGTGACGGAGTGGTTTTGGACAGGTATGGTTGCAAACTCTTATTAAACGCTGACTATGCCGATTTAGTGACTTTAGCTTGAATTCTTTCGTTTGTTTACGAGTCTTCATTTGCAATGAAAGTGCTGATTGTATGTTTTATGGTGTCATTGCATTCTGAAGACTTTCAAGTGAAATGACCTGATGTTATTGTTATCGTTAGGTTTGAAGAAGTCAATGATACTGTCAGGAAGATTAGACTGCATTGATTAGACAGTAATAATGTGTACGTGTATGCAGTTTGCATGATACTATATATGCTTCTATTCATGCGCTATGCAATTTTATAATAGTTAAATTGTATATGGTATGCATTTTTGACTTTTGAAAAGCTAAAAGTATTCTGTCGTGTAATTGTTTGTTACAATTTTCACGATTGATAGCGAAGGAAACCGGACAAAAATAGTAGTAATAGCTATTGTAACATTGTAAGTACGGGTTTAAGATTTCACTCGAAGTGACAGTCTTATGGATTGATCATGGCTTGTTTCGTCGCTCGTCGCTGTTAGTGTTAATGTATGAATTGTGTTCTGATATTAGCGGGGTTAATGTGGTTTACATTTCGGTAATAAAGATATCGAATTACCGTGCACATTTTAATTTACTTTGTTAATATTAATTGTGAGTTATTCTAATTACTCAGGGTAATGTACGACGGTAAAGAAAGGCTGCTACATGACGCTGATGTTGTGATCTCAACTCCAGAAGGCCGGCCTGCAAATGTCAATAATACAAGTGCCCGAACTTTGTTAACTTATCGACGCGCTCCGGAAAATATGCCAACGAACGAATTGGTTGTGACTGATGTATGCGTAATTCTTGAAAACAAAGGAGAACGTCCACCTCATGCGTTTTGTCTGATACCAAAAAACCTGAATAAGGGCATGGTCAGTTTTTGCTTTTTATTTTCGTGTATAATTTATAGTGTTTAACATTAGAAAAGCTATTAAATTGTTGCATCATTTTACGTATAGATGGGTAGCGACGTGTATCTATGCTACAAGAAGTCCATGAATCGACCACCTTTGTTGTCTTACAAGGCTAATGTTCTTCTTCGTTATCCGCCAGTTGATCGAAGAGGATTTCCTTTTCCAGATTTAACTGCCATGTTTTGTTTACCAATGTGTGCAACGATTGAAACGTGGCCGAAGCATTCTGCTCAACCCAAACCCGTATTTTCAACTTTTGTGCTCACGGTTGCAGATGCTACGGACAAGATTTATGGTGCTGCTATTACGTTCTACGAAGACTATCCACCGGAAAAATTAACCGAAGAGCAAAGGCAATCTCTGGGAATGGTTCTAATCGCAGATAACAAAGAAAAGAGTGTTCATGTCAATAAATGTATTTGTCTTCTGTCTCACTTTCCATTCTTCGACTGCTTCCAAACGTTTCTTCTTTATTTGTATCGAATGACTATAGTCGGAAATTGTGAAGTTCCCATTGAAAGGTACTATTAATTCACTGATTGATATTGTTTATTTATAATTATAATGGAAGAATTTTGGTACGTGGAATTATATAAGTTACTATTTTATGATGTGATTATAGGTACATATCTCATATACTTTATGATGTCCCATTTCCGTCTCTTCAAAGACCGCATATCTTCATGCAACTTTCAGCAACGAAAAGTGTTCTTATTTCTCATCCCCAAGATTCACCATTCCCAAAAAGGTAATTTAAATTTTAACGAAATATACATGTTTTCATTACTCATCGCAGGTACTGCAATTCGCAAAATGTGTTTATTAATTCGCACTTTTGCTTTTTTCAGTGGAGCTAATTTTAGACAGCTTCTAGGTACATTAGGTCTTGATAACACTCTTTTGGTGCTACTCCTCCTATTAACTGAACAAAAACTGCTAATTCACTCCCTACGGCCGGATGTGTTGACATGTGTTGCTGAAGCCGTTTCGATCGTAAGCATATTATTTCATATCCAAGCGTCCACGCTTCGTCACGTAGAAGAAACCCTTATTTATTGTGTTATGGTTAAAATTGTTTTCAGATTATTTTCCCATTTCATTGGCAATGTCCTTACATCCCATTGTGTCCTTTGGGACTCTGCACAGTACTTCAGGCTCCTGTTCCCTTTCTTGTAGGTGTCGATTCCAGATTCTTTGACTTGTACGAACTACCTCCTGATGTCACGTGCATTGATCTCGACACGAACAATATCACATTGTAAGTTTTGTATTAATTAGTTAATATAGTTTGAAGTGAACGAAAAATTCGTTTAGTACGGGGAGTGACCGATTGACACCGTGTGCGTCCAACTTTGTTATTTTTAGGAGTGAAGACAAGCGAAGTTTATTGAATATCAAATTATTACCCAAAAAGCCAGCAAGGATGTTAAGACACACGTTGGAATGTTTAAATGAAAAGTTGTCCACCCTAGGCCGTAGTCAAGCGAAGGCCCTAGGAGATTCTAGCGCTCTCCTGGACACTGATTTTCAACTAAAGAAACGAGAAGTAATAATAAATTTATTGGTCTGTGACCTTGTCCTACAAAAGAACGGGCAAGTTGCATTATATAATTAATTGATATTTGGTATTTAGCGTATGCTGGAATCGGAGATACAAGAAGCCTTTTTGCGTTTCATGACCAGTATATTGAAAGGATATCGGTCGTTTTTGTTACCTATTACCAAAGCTCCCTCTGATAAGGCAACTGATGCACCGTCGTTGTTCGATTTTCAAGTACTTTTATAACAATTTAAATATAATTTAGATTAAGAATAGATTCAAATGTCAGATTAAAAGTAATCTCATGGGAAATGTTTGTTGTAGGGATTTTTAAGATCAAGAGATAAAAACTTTCACAAATTTTATAATATGATGATACGAACTCAAATGTTCTTCCGATTCATTGAAGAACGATCGTTTGTATCCGATATCGATACGGGCTTGGCGTTTTTTGACGAATGTGTGGATAAGGTAAGAGCTTAACGAAGGCATCGTAATCTGGCATTTCGGTAATATAATGTGTGTAATTGGGATTTGTAGGTTGAAGCTGATGACAATGAAAACCTTCGTCTCATTGATTTTCATGAAGGCGGCCAGAGTGAACGTACTGTATTTGTAATGCCACCGGAACCAATAGGCCTTCCGCCAAATGAAACTTACAGCTATAATTCAGTATTTGACCTAAAAGAGGAGAGGTTTGCAGTGAAATTAAAGCACAATTTTGTAGATAGACTGATAAATAATGATGCCTCTACGCCCGGCAGTCCTATTGCTAAACGAACAAAACAAGAGATTAAATCAGCTCAAAAAATTGCCACAAAGTATACTGAAAAACCCGTATGGGCAAAGTATCTTCTTTCAACCTGCTACAGGTAAACATGATGCAATTTTATAGTATTAAGTTTTTTTAAAAGTTCAAAATTGTGTGTAAACAGTTGTTATGATTTGAAACTTTCAGCCTTTGGTTTCTTCATTTGCCAAGCTACGTAACTGTGGCTCCTTCGAAACATTTTGCTCTCTGTCTAGGCTATGAAATGATAGTCCGTATGGTAAAACACAAGTTACAACCGATCGACGAAGTTTGTTTTAGAGTGGTGATGCAGCTATGTGGGATTTACAGTCAACCTATCGTCGCCGTTAAGGTAACTGTTCATTTTGCTTTCACCTTCAATTCCTCTTTAATTTCAGCGATTTAACAGTTATGTCTTCCCTTCTATGCTACTTAGGTCTTGTGTGAAATGAAAAGATGTGGTATGACACCGAATGCTATCACGTATGGGTTCTATAATAAGGCTGTGCTAGAAGCTCAGTGGCCATCTAACTTTACGGCCTCTAGTCAGTTAATGTGGAATAAATTGAGGTATGTATTAGCAATTAGCATTACAGATTTCCATTCATCGTTTGAGTAATTTGTTATGTATCAAAGAGTATACTCTTTGGTTATGTATGAACGTCTATCATGTATAAACGATATCAATGTTGCAGAAATGTGATATTCGGCGTGGCTCAGTTTCGTGCTGCCACGAAAAGTAGCGTCAGAAGAAATCGTTTGGTTTTATCCACTGAAGACGTTGATCAAGCCTCGACGGGAAGTGTGGGGTCTCTGGAAACTCAAGCTCAGGTACAGCCGAAAGCTTCTGATATGATGGGAAACTCATCTGCAATTATCCACGAGTCAAATCCAGTGGGGTTAGCTAAAAGTCAAAGTGACTCCGATGGTACAAATACGTCATATTCAACAGCGTTACCAACTAGAATTAGCTCTTCATCGGACATTGGATATGGTTCCATGAGTGATCAGAAAGGAACTATCGAAGAAGATACGGATGATGGACTAGTTGATAAACAGTCAAAATCAGCCAAGTTTTGGGGCAAAATGGGCCAAAGTCTAGATCAATGGGTCAAATCTGGTGTGTCAAGTCTAGCCGCGTTGGCTGTAGATTCTAATTATTATAGTCCAGCTGGGCTCATTATGTCCGGTGCAAAAGGTGACTATTCAGGACGTGATTATGACGAAGACGATGACTTCGATTTAGAGTCCAAAGGCCTAAGCAGAAGGAAACTTGACTTTGATGATGACGTTGTTGATGACGATATGAAGAAAAAGAATGACACTTTAAGATTGCTACGATCTGTGAGTTTTGGAAACGATACTCAAATAATGTCAAAATTACAGGAATTGAGACAGGAAACAGAAAATAAGGAGAAAGGTAAACCATTCAAGAGTTTTGGTGTACGTGCTGCTAGTGAAGAATCGAGTGCGTCACTTGAGACAAAAATTAATCAATATTATGAAGGTTCCTCTACAAGAGATACATCTGCAGACAAGAGCATGTCCACATCTCGAGAAGCAACTCCCATTGATATTGAAGAAGAAAATCAGCGTACTTTAATGCCAGGATCGATGATCCCACCACGATCACCGTCAATTCAAATTCGTGCACAACAGCTTAGTCGCGAATCCACTCCATGTAGTCCTGCAAGAACACCTGTTACACAAAATGATCCACTGGGTGCCTTGAGTCAACCAGAGAGTCCTCAAAGTGGTTCGTTTGTGATTAACAATCAGAACAGTCTGCTACCTCAAAATCGAGATTCTCCAAAGCGAACCTGTAGTGAAAGTCAAATTAAGGCTTTAGCAGATAATATTAATAAAATTAATGTGAACAATACTATGGGTCCTCCTCCACCCAAGAGTTTTCATCGATCAAGTACCTTACCAAACTACGGAACGTCTGTAAGTGTTACCAGTAATCGCGGAAGTAGCGGTTCCACTCCAACTGAAGATAAACTAGCGTACGCAAGCTTTTCGGGTACTCCCACGAACACTTCATCGGGACTGTCTACTTTAAGCTCAAGTTTGAAGAATCCCTTTGGGTTAGTTACATACAATTTTTAATTTTTATCTTAATACACGTTAACATGGAGTTGAATGTATTTTAAATTCTGAATACGACTAATTTCAGTCGATACAGTCCAGCTCGTTTAAGTCTTCGAAAAGCTGGAACATCTCTTTTGGAGTCCACTCTTGGTGGAAAGAAAGCAGAAGCCTTTATGGAAGGATTTAATCAGTTTAAATCTGCAGCTGCAGTGACCATGAAGAATAAGATTGAGGAGTTAAAAGAAGCTGTTGGAAATAACTCAAATTCTCCTGCTGGACGGAACGGTCCATTCGGGTAAGTTTTATGAGTTTTAATTTTAAAATATTAGATCAGTTCCTAACAGCCTCGTTTCCTTTTGTCTGAAATTCTAGACGATTACCTGATGATCCGCGTTTCGAGGTTGGAGATACGGTCACTTGGGAAGGTGAACCGGTTGTCGACCAATGGGCCAGTGTATCTGACTCGTATATAGATCAAGTGTTGTTAAATCCTGACCCGCGCTCCACGCGAGCCAGTATTGCTAGTGCTGAAGATCCTAGTCATTTCGGTTAGAATTTACGATCTTTTTGAGTTGTTTTATAATATTTCAATCTATCAATACTGTACCAATCATTAGTTACTCGTAATGTTTACAGAGACTCCCCTGTCACTATCTACACAGTCACTTCACATGGTGGATAACGTCAAGAACTTTACTTCCTCATATTACAACAAAAAGGAGCCTCATTTAGTTGCACTTGAAGTTAGTATGACTACCTGTTCCGTTTGTCACAACTGCAATTCATTGCTTTTTGATGAAGAAATTATGGCTGGTTGGACAGCTGAAGATTCGAATCTCAACACAAAGTATTATTATACCATGATTCGTTGCCAAACTGCTGAAACTTACAGAGTAATTTAATGTGATATTTTGCTTGAATTTCAGGTGCCCACATTGTAGAAAGTGGGAAGTTCCTTTCTTGGAGGTGAACGTGACAGATTACCGGCACTATTCTGTTCAGCATTTAACGCAGCTAGTCATGAATCCTCTGACGTCAGCAGCTAGTATGGATAGCATGCAAAGTGTTACCAATTCGAGGAGAACTTCATTGCTCAATTCTTCTAATGTTCCGGTTCCGACGTCCGGGCAAAGAAACGATCATGAATCTATTCTGGAATTCAGTCGGTCGGATGTAGCGGATGGTCAAGCGTGTTCTGTGCAAAGTGAACCCAAAAATTGTAGTTCAGAAAATTTTACGAAAGAGTCGAACACTCTGAGTATGCCGACTGCAAATGGCGAAGTACCAATTTCCGACCCACTTGGGGTGATTGAAGCTCGAAGTCGAAGAAATAGCCCTGAACCACCTGAATGTACAAATGTGCTTCCTAAAGTGAATTCACAGCAGGCAGCCTCCAATTCTAACGTTACTGCAAATCCAACTGTCGCTGTCACTGTGCCTCCTGAAAGTGTTGCTGAAAACCGTGGCCAAGACGGTAAAATGCACCCAGAAGTTCGAGGATTTTCTGGTGATCCTATAATTGTTCCATATCTAAGCCCGCTAGTGCTAAGGAAGGAATTGGAAAGCGTTTTGGACCACGAAGGGGATACTTGTTTAATTCAAAGTCGGTTTGTAGACGAGCATCCAATTATTTACTGGAATTTGGTGAGTATCAGTCTCAATTGACAATTTCGTAACCTTAATGTATAACTTTGATTGTTCTTGTTTATGTTATTGTCATCAAATGCGTTACAGGTTTGGTTTTTTCATCGTGCAAGGCTAACAAGTCATCTGAAAGGGCTTTGTTTAAACGCAACATCTGTAATTCCCACGAAATTAGAACCAAAGAGCAATCAGGACGCTGAACAAGAGAAATCCGATTCAGAAGCCAAGTTTTCTCTTCATCCATCATGGCAGAGCGCAGATTCAAGAAATGTGCTCATAAGGTGCAAATGGGACAATCCAAAGTTTTATGAACAGTTTGGCACGCCTTTGTATGTGCAGTGGTTAAAAAGGTCTAAGGGTGAAGATGACAGTTCCAAGTCAGTCGGGGATCCCAACTTGAACAAGTAAGTTAAAGGACGAGCTTTGAAAATATAAAAGTAAAACCTGCAATGAAATTATTGTGCTATTGTCATAAGTCATCTCATGACCTAACCGGCGACTTCTTTTATGCCTCACTGACAGATTGATCTCCAGTGTCATCAAATCGGTGCAAGGAAATACATTGGCGCAAACCTGTCCACAACTTTTATTTCACTACCACAAACAAGGAGGAAGGCATTATCCTACCTATCGTGACATATTGTTCTTAGCACTAGCTGCTGGTGGAAAAGATTATGAATTATGTAAGTTTCTACTATTATTAAAATAATGAACTTTGTTTTTCCACCCACACATTTCAATGATATTGTGTGTTTTGATGTGTTTCATTAATGACGATAGCACGCAGAGTTGTACAGAATCTTCAAGGTAACTGTTGCACTGTTGTTGCCCGCTACTTCATTGCTAAACTCTGCTGTTAAAAATCTTATTGATTGCTAGCGTCTTATGCACTGCAACTGCATGCAGTTTTTGAAATTGCACATTGTACCTAGTAGAGTAGCACACTAATATTATTGTTTTCATCAATTTCATATTTTGTTTTGGTTGATTTGTTCTTTTTTAATACAGTAAAAATAACAAGTTGTTTTCTGCGTTGTAGAGTTTTTTAAACTGCACTTTTACTTTCGCACGTATTAATTTTTCACTAGGACTATATTATTTTTAATTCGATGTTGTACAATGTAGATTACTAACGTTTTTCGTTATGTTATAGATGGCTTCGGGTTTGATCGAGAATATCGTGATGTCTACAGCAAACTTCGCAACAATGATGACTACGAATCCATGGACCTTGGAGATACTCCGCCATCCGATGTTGCTCTTTTCTGTCGTAAATATTTTCGTGACTTACAACTGTAAGTTTATTTATCTAATATTTATCGACAACTTAAGAATATTGTTGATGCAGCAATTGAATCATGTTCGAAATCTCAAATGAGTATTGACAAAAGTTTGCACTCACACAACCATTGAAACATGACGAATGATTATAGTGTTCGAGTGGAAGAAGCTTGAATTGGGAAAAGTTTATTTTGTTATCAGACTACAATGAAATGATAAATTAGTCCAAGTAATAGCTTTACATGAGCCTGTAAGCCTGTTATAGCCATTTCATAGATATATTTCAATTTTTAAAGCAAGAGCAGTTTTCTGAATTACCATTCTGTAGTATTTCCGCTTTGGAATTGTTAGCCAACTAATTAGAATTATGTAATGATATTATCCTTTTGTGATATTTAATTGCAACTGTGCAACACAATTGTTCGAATTTTGACGATAACATTAATATGAATTTCATACAGTTTAATTTTATGCGGATCAGCCAAAAGGCAGCTTCAGTATCATTAATGCAATGAAAAGTAACTGATCATGACAAATCCTGTAGTTAACTTTCGTCACATATCTATATATAACACTCTAGCTTGCAATTGCAATGAAAACGTAACTGAAACAGGTGGAAACTGTTTATCAAGTGACAATATCGGTATAGTCGAAACAGTAGCGTACTTACGAAGATGTTAAAAGGTTCTTATTGTGAAATAAGGAGTATGGTGTTTATGTAATATTAATATGTAACTCCTTACTCTACATTATTCCGAGTATTAAAGTCGACACAACGGTCATTTGTGCAATAAATGTGTGTATTACGGCTTCCCATTTACGATTTTCTTTGGAAATAAAATTATTTCGAAACCTTGAATTTAGAAATTCACGAATAAAATTAGTTTATCCGACAGGTTGAAGTCGGGAAGTCAAACAAATGCTAAACTGTCAATATTTTATCATGTACTTTTACAAAATTATACTGATTCGGTATGCGACCGCAGAACTGTGAGAATAATTCGTGCGCTATATTGTTTCATTAGTTGTATTGTTGCTTCCGTTTCTATTTAATGATCGTAGCATTCCGTGTCCACGTCGAAAGGAATGTCTATCTTCAATAAAGTACAATAATAGCTGAAACTGAAACGAAATGAAATGAGTTGTTTTATTGATTCGTTTAATACTTCACATACATATAAATATACAATGAATTTTTTCTTCCTTTTTATGGAATGTCTAATTTCAACAATACTGTTCTTTGGCATTAGAAAAGCGTAGCAAATGTATTTTTACAAGAGAATAAATTAAGCTTTCATTATTGACATTGTCATCGTTTCAAAAGCTGATTCATAGAAGCCCGTGTTACGTTACCTTGCAAAAGCGTTGTTTCTTATAGAAAAATCTATGATTGTTATTTCGCTACGATTAGATTCCTTTATTCATTCATTATAGGAATTTGATTTGCATATTCTTGAACTTGAAGTTTGGTTGAAGTTGCTTACTGGTTGTTTACATTGTTGACATATATCATATGTCTTCCGGCGTCAGTTATGGTATCATCGTCAGAAATATTCAATGAAGATGGGATTGTTGTTCAGAAATTCGCAGTTGTTATAGACCAGTCAACTTTTGCGTGTGAAGATTTTCCAAGTGTGCGCGGACCACAGTCTCGAGCCCAAAGTGTACACAAATTCGAAACAATACTAACATTACCCAACGAACGCATCCCAGCTCGTGAGCAAAGAGTTTTGCATGATTTAGTACAAGATAGCATTCCAAGATTATGAGAGCATCGAGCATGTATCTCGAATGATGAAACCACGACTTGCATTTCTCCACATTTTCATGTAAACATACCTGGAGAAGAAAGCAGAGCTTCATTTGTAGTAATGCGAAAATTTTATCGTGATCATTTGTTTAGTGCTCTGAAAGTTAATTACCTGAACAGATGCTTTGAGTAAGTCAACCGCAATGAGTAGTTGTAGAAGATGCAAAATGACGATGTACAGCATAACGGAGGGGTAAACATTGTACTTCCATTCCAAGATCCACATGAGCGATAGAGAATTCACCTGTTATTGTAATAATATAAGTTATTGACTGATTAAAAAAATATACATTATTTAAATAAAGGTATTTTAGTAATGCTACTATGAGAATTTAATGTATTGAACTAACGCTGTCAACTGCTGCGACAATTCGAAGATTTCGTCGGCCTTTCCCCAACCTTTCTTCATCCACTGACACGTTCATTGTTGTGTAGTACTGGTCATTTTGATGAGTCTCATGATTATGATCTCTGTTATGTCCGTTGTGACTGTGATGAACACTGTTGGAATCGACAGGAAACCCATTGCGTGATGGTTTCTTCATGATGAATAAAAATACAAAACTATCGTATAAAACATTGAAACACAATACAAAATATGAAGTTGCAAAGTTCGGTAGGCCGCCCTCCAGCGCAAGGGCAGATGAGGCTGGAGCTGAAAGCCTCAACTTTGTTGTAAAACAGGTGAAAGCAAGTGAACGAAGTCGGAGTTTTTGGGGTTGGGTTCGGTGTCAGTCGGCACTTGAGTAATTTCTAGGCTTGGGTCGAATGATAAAGCTTTAGAAGCGTTCTCTCATAGTGATCTCTTAGCTTTCTTCGTTCGCTTTTCCTTTCATCGCACAAGTTCGCTTTTGCCAAATTGCTTGTGTGGTGGGACGCGATAGCACCAGAATGCAAGAATTCACCCCGTATGTATATCTGTATAATAGTGATAGCATTGCATTATGATACTTTTTGCACATGTCTTAGAACCTCATGCACCCCAGCAATAGAAATCCACTGATCTATATTTTTTCGTGGATAAAATGTACGATATTTATTTTCTTACTATAATTCAAAAGGAAAGCATGCAACTATCCAGGATATCATATTATCGTTATTTACTGGTACGAATGTTTTATCAACTGTAAATTCAAAGCACGTAGCACTCATCTTCCAAAATTCCTTTTCGTGTATTTTCGGGCCTTTTCCTTTGAAAATGAAAGATGACTGCATCTGTGGCGCAGTAACGTAACACTTTCATTTTTGTCGTTCTGTTGAAATGAACACTGCTGATGGCTGAAGCTGACGCTTTCATTATAATTTGGAAAAGAACTCGGCAGTTGCTTTACTATAATTATTACAATATGTAGTACAGTAGTAACAGTAGACAGAAGCAATAGCAATACACATAGTTGAAAGTATTGAACTATTGAAGCATGAAACCTTTCTTTATGTGTACCATAGAATCATAATGACTTATATCTTATTAACCCTTCACAACCCAGGAGAAGACAAAAGAAAGAGAAGATTGGAAGGCTGTGAGGCGAGCGAGTTGTGTGAAATTCCTTAATAGAATAACCAGCAAGCTCCATTCGTCTCTTGTGGATTTTCTCAATGTAATAATAAGTGTCGTCCTTGGGCCATATTCTACTATTCTGCTTGTCCTGTAACTATAGTCGGTCTTTCTCTTTCCTCTCGTGCTCAACCTTTTTCCTTTCTTTTGTGGATCTCTGAAAAACTTTTGTTGGGACATGTGCACTTCCACGCTTGTGGTGAAAGCTGCCCACGCCGTCGTCTTTTCTAACAAAAATATTCGAGTACATTCCATTGTTCGAGTTCTTTCGACTGAATGTGTGTATAGACGAGAAAAGTGAATCAAAATTCGATGTAGTAATCAGTTTTCCATTCTTCATGTTTGCCCTGCACTTGAGCAACTGCCATGTCGCAAAAGTATACGCTCAATCTGTGAAAGCAGAACTTGTAATAAACTTAAAGTTGTTACTCGTTATTTTGATTCTCTGGGCCGACCTTTACATGATTGTATGTAATGATAAGCATGAGACGAAACCAAAGAATAATACCTACTCGGCCTTCTCCTTCAAATGAAGAACTACTGCAGTTATTTTGATTCTCTGGGCCGACCTTTACATGATTGTATGTAATGATAAGCATGAGACGAAACCAAAGAATAATACCTACTCGGCCTTCTCCTTCAAATGAAGAACTACTATAATATGTACGTGTACTTTACCAGCGAAAAACTTTTTCTTTCCTAGTTGTTCTGAAATGTAATGTACTCAGGCAGACACAAACTTTCCTGATGCGACATAAGTCTGAAAGAGCTCTGAACATGAGACTTTGCGGTGCTGTGATGCAAAGTGTAGAATATACAAGAAAAAGTTAAGTTTCTGTTTCAGTTCCAGACTCAACATCGAACCAAAATCTATTGACTTACGATTATGATTTATTTTAAGTACTTTTCTCTCACGACTAAAAAAAATTAGAATTTGTAATCCTTGTTTGCCTGTCGTTTTATTATAATAAGCTGGTATGCGTATGGTACACAAAAATTGCAATATTTACAAGATTTTCGTACGCTTTCATTAAAGGCGTTGCGGAAAATATCTGTTATAGATTTATAGCTAAAAGTATTATAAAAATAGGTTCATTTTCTGTTTTTTTTGACTACCATCCACATAACGTTTTATTCCTTGAGAACCAGGTTTTCAGGGTTCATCGAAAGCTTCAAATGTATGAACTTTTACTTTATTTGATGAAGACCAAGATTTCATCTTATTCAAAAAATTCTTCAGGTTTTCCACGGTGTTCAAATATAAGATGGATTAGAGTAACTTTCTCCGAAACTAGGCCAACCCGTCTCCCAAATGATCACTTCAATATTCGGATTGAATTTCCGGAAGGCAACTCGAACTTTGTACTCATCCCTTATAGCTTGAACCGCACGGTCGACGTCTAAGTTTTCAGGTGGATAGAGGTTGCACAATGATGAAATCTGACTCTTTCACTATTTGTTGAAGGATGTTTTGATTTGAGCCTCCCCAGATTTCTCCGCAGACTTGACCATGGATACGAGTGCCTACTCCAAGGTGCATATTATGACCATGCTCGCTCCTTGTTCTCCTCTTCCGTATCATAAAACACCCTAAGGGTCATTGTTACCATCCGTCACAAATTCGTTGGCAAATATCACGTTGTAAACCGTTCCTGGAAACATTATTTACCTCAACCGCAGCAGAGAAAGCACTGTCGATTTCACGTAGCTGCACACCCGGATCGTCATTTTGGTAAATTCCTTGAGAGATCGAAAGTACCAAAGACTTTATAGGTCTCGGTGGATTTGAGCTGCTCTTAGTTCAATCAAACAGTTGAATTTTGTTTCATTCCAATTCTTGTTCATTGTTTTCCACAAAAAAATCGGTATTTTCCGTTTGAATTACATACTTTTTTCTGCGAAGAATAGTGCACCATACAACTCATTAAATTAAGTATACCCGACTCATTGGAAACACCCATTCCAAAAGTCGAAACGGCATTGTGATGTGAGCATAATACGCAAAATTTTCCTGATGTTGTTGATACTGCAGGAATCCCATGGCGCGTTGTCGTAAAGAACATAGCGAGAGAAAGCCACCACGAAATTATTAATCCAACGACACATTTCACATTTCCAGCGACAAAAAACTGCAAAAAGATAATGGGGCTCATGCTGCTACACCTCTCATACTGTTACTTACTTGTAACATACAATATGAAGAAGTAATTTTAAATGACAGGGAAAATTGTATTATAACACGTACCAATTCAGTGATAACGAAATAATGATCCAATTTCAGTAGATGTGACACTGTTGGACGTTTCGAGGACTCCTTAATGGGCTTTACGTTCAATTTAATTCAGATCTCTCTCCTAATGCAAAGTGCTCGTCCCCAAACATAAAATGTCAATAGCACGTTATACTACAGAGTGAAGAAGGTTTGCACGCAAGTGTTGAGTTCTTAAGTATCGTAACGCTATCATTGCTAATGCTATCAGTAATGAATGAAATGGAAATTATTCTTCAAATGTCTTTTATTGTAATTTGTAATCTTTAGACATTTACTTAGACGGTTTACCTTTTAGACAAAATAACTTGGTCGTAACATACAAAAATGCAAGTCACTTAGCTTTAAAATCATTTTATATTTATTTGCGTATTAATTAAAATAACAGTTGCATTGAATTGCATAATTACAAAGCAGACGTTGTCTGTACTTTCATACTTTTACGTTTTAATCGCCTCAAGGTCTAGGCATTTATTTGCTTCTTTCTCACAAAATAAGCTTTAATTTACAAGAACGTTTATTGAAAAACGGTGCCTGTAGCTTTTTCAATGTACGTAGGACTATTGTCTTGGGATCTGTACCACCACCCAAAAGTCTTTTCTCCAGGCAAACCAGTTTTCCATGGTTCGTCGAATGCTTCAAACATATGCACTTTGACTTGATTGGAATTTGCCCAATTTTTCATTTGGTTCCAGAAACTCACAAGATTTGGAACATTATTGTAATCTGGGGGATTGAAAAAATTTTGACCCGAGCTGGACCACCCCGTTTCTCCAATCATAACTTCAATATTGGGATTCGCATTCTTCCAAAATCCATCTCTCGCGCTGTAGTATGCATTACCAATGGCTTGAACTGCTGCACCTGGATCCGAGGTATTCGGTGGTGGGTACAAGTTACACATGATGAAATCAGATTGTTGTGCAATTTGTTGCAAAATATTCTGGTTCGGTCCTCCCCAAATTTCTCCGCATGTATTGACTCGCGTTCCGATTCGAAGTCCCATGCTTTGAGCCTTGTCTTTATTTTGTTGGAGCATGTTGAGCACCTTGGGTCCATTGTCTCCATCCGTTACATATTCGTTGGTAAATACCAAATTGTAAACCGTTCCAGGAAAGATTCCATTCGCGTCTGCCGCAGCAGAGAAAGCATGATCGATCTCAGCTTGTTGTACATTAGGATCATCATTCTGGAAGATTCCTTGAGAGACTGAAAGAACTACTGAATTTTGTTGCTGATTAATTTGCGCTGCTGCTCTTGCTATCAAACAGTTGGAATCTGCTTGATCCCAATTGTTATTCATATTGGAAGCTGGAAAATAACACCAATTAAAGTGCAATCAATCATGACTCCCCTGTCATCATTACACTAATAAGATTGAAACTTAATACCCTATTATAGTAATTCATAGTAAACCAACATAATGATCAAACAATTAGCAATCTAATCTTACACGAAACTCCCATGCTGTATGTTGCAACTGCGTTGTGATTCGTTAACAGAATTTGCAACATTTGTGTTATCTCGTCTATAGAGTAAGAATTCCAGGCTGCATTGTCGTACCTCGTATACGGTTCGAACGCTACACCATAATAATTTATTTGACTTTGCACAAAGGTAACTTTCCCTGTAAGAGTTGTCAATAAAATTAAAAGTTTCATAATATTGAAAAACTTCATTTTTATATGGTTTTACGAAACGCAGTTTGCCCTACTAAAAATACACAATCTTCGTTCAATCGTGTCCAAAGTCCAACCGTACAACTAATGCCCGGCTACTCTTGTTGATGAAACCTAGTAACGTTCTGAAGATTGGAATCTTTCCTATTTATATTACAAAGGTCCAATGACGTCGACATCATTTCTTTGTACAAAAAACGTAAGCTTTTTTCAACGTAGAAAAAGCACTTCCAAAATTATAGGGTTAGTTATTTGTTATCATTATCATACGTCACACCAAATTAAAATTCCTGGAATCGTTCATTCAATGGAAATGCTCTGCTACGCTTCGCATTAAAATGTCATCGTAATTTCACTGCCGTGCTCATGCGTTCTTATTTCGTATGCATTTTCAGTTTACATAAGTTTTTCAATTAAAATTCTGTAGAAACACACACACACACATCACATGTACTGAAATCAGTCTTTTGGGAAGCATCATGCTGATGCATAGCATAATGATAATGACTGCTATACGAATGTAAACTGATGCACTGTTTGTGGTTTCCCTTTGCCTAATTTGATTAACAATTGAGCTCGAACGGCTCGGAGAAGAGTCGACGACACAACGACGACGTGCCAAATGAAAATGTTGTGAATTCATTTATTTTGCGTTTGACATGCTTTGTGCTATGATGAAAGGCAATTTGATTTTCATTTTGAAAGTTTAATGTTTAATGCATTTTAACAAAACGAAAGGATTGTGTTTGAGTTCCCGTAAAGATTGTTTTTCTATGTTTTTCACGTCTCGTTTGAT
>JABASF010002148.1:0-16446 GCA_019776145.1 Harlomillsia oculata
TGTGTTTTCGTTTGAAATTTTTGATTTTCATGAACTATATCTACTGTGTGTGAGTAAAATGCGAACATGTTTTCTCACATGAACACACAAGACATGTACCATGCTAGCGTGTTTGAACAGAAAGGCCTGCGTCAAGTTGGTGTTTAGACTCTGTTTGTGTAAAGAATGGAATGGTGACAATGTGGCCCAGAACAATAAACAGCATAAACAAATCATGCTAATGTAAGCGTGCGGTTGTAAATCTGTTGATGAAGAGGCAGGACAGGCGAAGAAGAAGGAGGAAAGAAAGACGCCCAGACAAGAAAGAGAAGAGAAGAAAGAAACTTTGACTGTTGTATAATTGCCATTGCCTAAGCTGAGTCCTGGGCGGGCTAAGAAGGAGGCATATACAGGCAGACGAAGGCTTGACCCGCGGCAACGGACCTACTCAAGAAATTGAGTTTCCACGTCGTCATAGCAGCTGCGGCTGCGGGCCCTTATGCAGCCCAAGCTATTTCATCCCATCTCGTCATCAGTCGCCCTTTGGCCAATCCAGAGCATTCCAAGTGGAACACAAGAATGTCCTTTGGCTCCTTACGCTCAAAATGGTAAATGCTCAGTTTATTATTACCTTCAGCAACAACGTTCCTTCTTTCTCTTCCCTTCTCTCCTTTATTTCGCATTGCACATTGCAATTGCCTTGCCTCATGTCTTTCCGTTGTCTTAACGTCTTTCCTTCACCGCCTAAAGACAGCTTTTCTCTTTCTCTCTCTCACCCCACCACCACCACGCATTCCACATCACATCCCCAGCCCAACTTCACTCATGTCAGCTTATACGTACTTATCATCTCAAAGACACTCACACGTGTCTTACGTATACGCCATCCTGTTCTGTCCTATCCTCTGCTTTTGTCCTATGTAATACTTACGACCAATCTAATCTATATAAGATGAATCACACAACTTTATGCAAGGCATGTTCATTTCCAGAAATGATCAAAACATTCAAAAGTGAAAAGTCCTGTTTGTTTCACCAAAGCCTGTTTTCCCATTTCCAAGGACCATGGCCTGCGACATTGCGAATTATAACATGTAGATAACCATTATTGTTATGCAATTTGGGATCAAAAATAAAGAAATACATATGGAATCACATTATTTCATAACAATGGAAACTAAAGGTTATTATTTACTGCTAAATGAATTCGCAGTTTATCAATTCCGATCACAAGTCACAATAGTTACAAAGGGCATTTTATAGACAATGACAACCTTAAGTAATTTATATAAGGAACACAATAGAGGTTATGCATTTTCGCTAATAAACATCATAATCAACATCAGTTTCCATCAATTTTTAGCACTACTTGAGACAGACAAAAGCAAAGACTGTTCATCAGTCGCTTTTAAATATGATATTACACAAAGTACACATAATTTTTGGTTACATGAACAATGTCATGGGTTACAAATAAGCTCTTAACAAATCAGGTTAAAGCCATAAAATAATTGTTTGTACGAGTAAAAATTAAATTAAATTCAATCTGTTTGAATACATTAACCATTAACTGTTACATATACAGCGGTACATTATTAAGACACGGCACACGCACACAAAAAAATCAAAAACACAAGTTACTCCTAACATTTTCTTATAAATATGATACATGACGAAAACATTTTTACAGTATATTTAGTGTAGGTTACAGATTAATGTATAGGATTTGTTAATGAACAAAACAATTACAGTTATAGAATGGTCAAGTATATCATTTTTACATCACAACTTAAATGTAGTAGTAAGTAAAAATGTGACACGCTCAAAGGAAAATTCGTGCTCAACAATTCATTATAAATTGAGTGCAAAATCGTTCGAGATTTCTTTCGTCTTTTACGATTTACTTTTTTATATTTTATATGTTTGTAACAAAACTTTAAAATTATGATTACTTTTGCTTTTGCTACAAAAAAGAATGTAAGATATTATGTAACAAACCGAGGTAATAAACCAAATTAAACTAATGGGATGAAGAAATGAACAAGTTAGAGTTGAATGGAATGTCCTAATAATTAGATAAGACAAGATGTCGACTTGCGAACATAAAGGCCTAGGAGGAGAATGTATACGTATTTCACGATGGAGCCTTTGATTTAGAGAGGAACTGCTTTACGTATGAAGAGATACTCTGAGAATTGTTGACTGTCCACTCCTCCACCATGACTTGCGGTCACTTGATACCCGGCATTGAGGAGTCGACCAATAGTTTGAACGGAGTTGAGTTTACAATAGCCGTTGAGAGGGAAACGAATGACATGTCGAGCATCATGATGCCATGCGACACTTGTTCTCACGTCCATGACTGCATGTCCTGTCTCTGGAAAGACTTCTTCAATGAGAGCCCTTTCCCCGGAAAGCATTATTCGTTCTCCCAAGTCCGGATTGATGTTAAGAGTAAGACATTCATAGGCGATTCCAACACCTCCAACTCCTGCAGGGACAAGTGAATCTCCGCCCCGATGACTTTGCTGGTGTCGGTGGTGGTCGTTACTTTCGTCATCTGCACAATTGTCTTCCACGAAATGATTGCCGAGACGTCCTACTCGCCCCGTGGAACTTACTACTTTCACCCCGGAACAATTTGAATTGCTCGAGTGGTGACGGGAATGGTAATGGTTATTATTTGTAGTGCTTCCTGTACCACCGGAAATGTCTAACTGATGATGTCCTTTTCCTCCCGCCGTTGTGTTCTGCAGCTGTAACTGTTGCTGCTCCTTTTTTAACTGTTCCAACTGCTTGCACATCCCTACAACATTTCAGAAAAGCAGACAAATTAACATGGATTTCCTCAGGCAAACTGACTTTTTAATTACTAGACGGAAGAAAAGAAATGTCTTTTTGTGTGTGGGCATATTAATGCTCATGTCATTAACTTCAGTCACTGGACTATTCTGCTGTTCAATTAACCTTAATTAACAGAAGAAGAGTTAAAAGTCCTTACTTAATTTCTTTACGTAACGGTGTATATCCACTGAGACAGTATGGGCATTTCTTTCCCTATGCGTTTTTGTAGATACCTACAGTCAGACTGATTATGACACGTACAAAGAGCAAAAGACAAGGCTTCCTAGAAAAGAGTGAGGAATGTGTCGAGAACAGTAATCTTGCCTTTTATTACCACTTTTCTCTCGGATTTACTCGAACAGTAGAAAAAGTCGGATTGCGAAGCTTTGTGTAAAGAAGTCGTGAGTACGTCAGTCAAAACAATTAGCCCTGAGGTGTCTCATCTCCATTACTTTTTATGCATGGCTTTCTGAAACTTGTGAGTTTCATCGTCGTCTTCGTCTCTCTTTCTCTCTTCCCGTCTCTCCCGCCCTTCGGCAAGCTTTCTCCATTTCTTCAGAGAAAGTACACCGAGTTTTATTTTACTTGTGAAACACACACAGAAGACAAAGCAAAGACGACGCATCCATTTACTTTCCTGCATCTCATCCACTATTCCACGATTCCATCATTTCAATTTTGCATTTATTTTAATTTCTTGTTTCTCCATTTTCAATCCCTATCCATATTTTTATGAATCTCCATATAAAAATACAATCTAGGTCACATCATTTCACTCGTTCACTAGCACAATGGCTTTTCGTACACATAGAGTTAATAATAGCCTACGGAGTCTTAATAATAATTGTAAAATCATTTTAATTACCTTGAATATCAAAGTAACGGGCTTCTTCCAACAGGAGATCGATGTCTCCAAAATTTGGAGAAATCAGCAGTTTTCCGTTTCTCATAAAGTTTAGGATATGTCGGAACATGTCGCCGTCCCGGTCAATAAAATAGTGCTGCTTCAGACTGTCCAAAACAATCGGAATGTTTCCATTGAACATTTTAGCTAGGCGAGAATCAGGAAATCTGCAAAGTCAAAAACATTCGACACTTGTACGTTATGATTGTATTTAAAAAATTCATGCATTACTAAATAAATAATGCCTTCTGATGATCCTTTCGTACATTTTTCACAAATCTCATCCTGAGATTTTGTAAAATAAAAGCAGTTGTTTTAAGCAGTTTGCCATAATGTGCCTTCTGGTAAATAATATTACAATAATGGAATTCATGCAAAGACTTTCTGAGCATAAAGGACGGAAGTTTGAAAAGCAAGAAGGTGGAAGTTGCTCGACAAACTAACAAGAATACAGCTTGAAGAAAGGGACAAGGGCAGGAAAGTAAAATAAAGTGAGGCAAAGTAAGTTCTATCGTTTCATGCACAGTGAAATGAGCGAAGGTATAATAATGAGAAGTCGGACTTGACCCGCAGCCTTTTCTCGTCCTCATATATAAATTTCCAATGACAAAAAGCCGGAGGTCATTGGAACACAAGTTTTATAACAATGCTAGGCTGGAGTGACTGAGTCGTTTTGCCACTGTTAAGCCTGCATGAATGGCATGCATGCAACTTCTTTTCCCATAAGCCCACCGAATGTTTGCTCTGTTCAATGTTCAGTGTTCACCCTTTCTTATTCTCATGTTATTCGCTTATCTTAACCCCTGAGAAGGACTTGCTGTCTGTCTCCAATTGCCTGCAACTTCTTTTCATGACCGACCAAGTCCTCATGTGCACACTACCTAGACTCTCATTCATCATGAACACGACACAAGTGTGGCGAATCGCAGTATTTTCACTCTTTGTTAATTCGGTGAAATTTTTTCCCCAAAGTTTTTTACACAGCATGTCGACATATTTTTGACTGCACTTACTTGGTGAGAGTCTCGAGAGAAGAGGTGTAGATCGTTCCACCAACGTCTATGTGAACAGGGGCTGTGGATTTTGAAGCAGCCGCAATGCAAGGAATTCCCAAAATCTTCTGATTACTATATGACAGAGCAACTGCGGATGCTGTGGCCACTGGAGGCGTTGGTGACGAAGAGTTGGACATCCCCGTTGGAGAAAATGGAACAGGAGAACCACTCGGAGATAGTTTTCTGCAAAAAGAAGCAAGCAACATGAATTGTAATATATATTGGAGCAACTCGTAATTTACTACAGTAGATTATTTGTTTACTCGCTTCGTAGTTATAATTTTTAATATGCAGCATCATTTTGATGGATTATACAGAACAGAGGAAGTACTAGGAAATATGATGAGGAGATGCGGTACGCGGCGGAAGTGAGCTATACTACAATTTGAAGCAAGAAAATGAATATGGGCGGAGGTGAAGAGCGACCAGAGCAAAACAGCCAGAGCGAGATAAGTAAACTTAACCGTTAGCTAAAAGTGAATTTTTCTTGAGGGCAGTTTGAAGAAAGACTTTGTGGCATGCAGACTTGTCTATGCTGTGACGCGGTGGGCGTACTCGGGAGTTTTGTGTCGGTTTTTATCAGAGAAGCGTCGGCTTACTTTCAGCTTGTTTTTCTTTTATTCGTGCCATAGTCATGTCGCCGGCAGGATTGGAGAGCGAATGAGAAGGAGAGAGAGAGCCGGTGAGTTCAGTTTGAGCTACAACAGCAGACGCTCATGCTTCTATGAAATATTCGGCGGAACGCTAACTATTCTCCAGTAAGTAAGTAAAGTTCTCACTGGCCCCGAGACACAGCGGTACATTACAATACAGCGGTACTCCATGACCCAAGGCAGTTCATTGGAAAAGTCCCGGACCCGCACAGAACAGAAGAGAGTACACACGCCACGCTTCATGGTCATGGCATGGCGGGCATAAGCAGTTCTCCGTCCGCCCTCTCCGTCTCCAGTCTCCATTTCGTTCAAGAATCCTTTTCGTCGTTGAAGCAAATTCCTTAGGGACCTCTACATCATTGCACCATCACAATGCCACCAACCACCACTACCGCCGTGGCCGCTACCGCCACAATCCACCCCGTTCCCGTTGAACTGCTTCTTATTAATGTCCCGCTACCAACCTGCATTCGCATATTTTACTAGCTTTAGTTATGCCATTATCATCAGTTTGTACATTTGAAAGTCTATACGTTTGATTTGTGAAAGTATGAAATAATGCAGATCTGTATTCAATAGTACTAGTCAATGAGATAGTACGAAACCGCTTCGCTGCGCCAGACTATAGAAATACTGTATGCAAAGTGTAGATTTATTTGTAAAAGGAGTTAATGGGGCGTTCTATTACGCATTACATGGTAACAGGTGCAAGTATCCAAAGGATGAATGATTCCATTGAAACTGAGCATGTATGAATGGAGTACGACTTATTGCACAATATTTGTTGTCAAATGGAGATGTGAGTGTAATGAAATGAGCGAGTGAGTTTGAAGTGACCCTTGATATTGGTTGAATAAATGAAGAAAAGGACGGAGATTGACATGAGAAGTGAGCATATATGTCATTCATTTGATGGATGGAAGGGAAAGGAAAGCGTGCGTGGAAGAGATGGACTACATATTCGTGAGACCTGGGAGCGGGTAGCATACTAGATTGCCTTGGAGTGCAGATGAGTTTGGTTGTTGGAGTTTATTATTATAGCAAAATGCTTGAGGGGACTTTGGAAGGTTGTGTTGTGTTCGCTGCTCGAACGCATAAGCAGATCCACGGAGTGTCATAGGAAAGAGAATGGATAGGATACAATCATACAATATATACAAGGCACAGGGCCGGAGTCCTTTATGACTCGAGTCTTTTCCTCTCTCTCGGCTCTCTCTCTCTCATGTGGATCGTGCAAAGGGCCTGGAGGCAGCCTTAAAGCAACCGACGAAATGGAATGGCAAAGAGAGATGGGATGCTGATCATGCTGAATTGTATTTTGTATTATATTGCATTATATTCGGGAAGTTGTGCGAGGAATGTGTCTCCTCGTCTCTCATGGTGCATATGCATATAAGGAGGGAGCACATGGATACACGGGCAGTGTCTTTTACCACCAACCACCACGTACGGATCCTCTGAGCATTCATGACGACAATAGGATTCCGGGCTGGAAGGTATCTTTGGCACATCCCGCGAGTCAAGCAACGAAGCAAGTCGACGTCGACTCATGCTCCAGCTTTTCTCTTCTCGCTCTCTTTCTGCTTCCTGTCGATCTCTTTTCCTCGTACGTAGGCCATTGGCGAACTGTCTAAAAGTCTAGCTGTGTCTGTTTGTGTCGGTGCACGTTTAGTTTGCCGCATCGTCCACATAAGCTACTAATATATTACTTTATAGAATACGATAGTTTATTGAGTTTCCACTTTGATAATATCCTGAGTGGTCGAGCCCCTTTGGTAACTCTGATGTAACCATTGCCATGCACGAAGCATGTGGACTCTCTACCTCATCATGATGATATGTAATATGATGGCTACATATGAGAAAGGGTGATGATAACATCTGCAACTTCCCCAGGAGCCAGATCAAATAACTCTTTCAAAGGGACTTTTGGACCAGGACTTAATCAGATAGGTTCAATAATAGTAGTCATAATGGCACGAGGCTCCCGACGTTCCAACCATTCTTTATCTTTCCTGTATCCACAAGCTTCTCTTCAGTTCTCTCCATCGCACCGCTCAACAAAAAACATAGTTCAAGTTGAAACTAGTAACCACGACGCATTCGCCCATTTCCTCTACTCATCTTTTGTTGTTCTTCACTTTAAATTTGCTTTTCCAACTCAAATCTCGACTACTTTCTACGTTTGCCACACACAATAGTGCATCCCATGCATAATCGGACGTACAGGAAGTCAACTACCAACACTCCAAAAAAATCTACTGCTTTCATTTGCTTCTTTTCTCCTACGTGCAACAATATTATTGTAATCGAATACAAATGAAGTTCCTCCTACCATTACTATATTATCTTTTTTATCCTTTCCTTTTCCGCTAAACTACACTAAACCTTTCTCTGCTTTTTCCTAAATCTCCCATTACGTATTCAACGTCCTGAGTAAAAATGTACATAATTGACTCGAGTATTGTCAGGCATGCACTGTGCCGTTCAGGTTAGGCCTAACTTAGCTTGCCAGGCACACAACATTGCATTGCATAAAAGATCAACCTTGTTTCGTGGAACCATCACAGGGTTATTTGCATTCAAATGCAAGAAACAGCAATGATACTTTCGGATAATCTATTTCGCATTATATCTTTTCATATTATTGCTGAACTTCTATAATTTACTGACAACACCGGAGAAAATGAAGTATGCAAGCACTCTTCGTTTGGACAGAGTTTGCAACGTTTTATGATAATTATGTCTAAAATTAACAATACAGCAGTAAATTATATTTGATAATACGTAGAAATGCAGAAACGGAGCTTAATAATTGGAGAACTGCAATTGCAACGCGTTGTGACGAAGTCTCATAAAGACAATCTGTCTTGCCGAGTATTATTATTTTATTATAGGGAGTTACAGTAACTTTGATTACAGGGTAATCAAGCAGTCATGATCATGACCAGCCAATACACTTCGTGAGCAAATCGGTCTTTGGTCATTGTCACGAGTAGTCTCACTCATAATCATAATTCATGAATCACATTTCTACGCTATATTAGAGTCGCCCTAGCACGTTTATATTTTTTAATTTACTGAATATTACATTGTCATAAATTTTATAAATACCTATAATAAATAAAAACTACATTTCATAACTCTCCATTAAGAAGTCATGCAAGATGCAACCATGTAACAATATCAACAGAGTCTGTAATCGGTAACAACCGGCACGGTACGTTTTGTGCACGGAATTGTACTAATTTCGGTGAACGTTCCTAGAAACCACCTTTATATTATTTGTATAACAACACAGTGACGAACCTTATGAAAAGTAATAAAGTGAAGTGTGAGTGCAATAAGTAAAACATATCCCACAATGTAATTTTCTCACCGTTTCGGACAAGTGGCAGTGTCCATGATAATTGTCTTTGGAATGGGTTTTCGGTCCATGCAGGGAGGTTCAATTTTGGTGACTGGAGTTTTGGAAATTGAGCTGAGTGATAATGGGGGAGTGGACGCAGAAGATGTGTGCAACATGGAACTAATAACACGGACGTGTGACAAATCCAGTGTACAAAATGAGGCTTTCACTGTTTCGACTGATTAGTTGTAAGTTCGTTCCGAAGATTCGATGAACGATACAGGCTGTGGCTGAAGAAAGGCTTCCCGCGTCTTTTCTAATCGGAAACACTAACTGTGCACCCACAGTCACTCCACGTGCTGCTTACGATCCACGTGAGAGTTCCGGAGTTCCTGTCCATGTCCAACACTTTCTTCGAATTGGAATCAACTATTGACTATAGTACATAAAACGTCACAGGGTTTTTGAAACTGTAATTAGTTATCACTCAGTTATTAGTGTAATGAAAGGCTGATACAGACAAGCATCTTCTGATCTGTAAAGACGGAACACCTTTCTCCTATTCTCCTCGGTACTGCTTTCACAAATCTCACCACACCAATTTTGCATAAGCACGCGAAGGTACGCGAACGCGTATCACGGGGCAACGTGACAGCTGCAGTATGAAATAATTGACAGGACAGAAGACAGGTGTACAGTAGGAGTAATTAGATAATGACAACAATAATATTGTTGACGCTAATTGATTGAGGAGATGGTGTACATGGTGTACAGTCATAAGTCTTAAGTGAAGAAAGAGAAAGAGGGAGACGAGATGAGATGCGATGAGACGGGAGAGGAGGAAGTGAAAGAATGACAGTGTGGTCAGGTGGACTGGTGTGGATGGAATGAAGAGTTGCCGAAAGCTTGAGCCAGTTTTGGGCTGAGGAGAGACGTCGACGTCGTTGTCGGTGCTGGTTTTGCTGCTGTTGCTGGTCGTCGTCTCAGCTGAAAGCAGTTGTGAAGTCGAGGCAGAAGTAACTGCGGGAAAGTGCTGGCAGTGGTGCTTTGCTTGCCTTGCTTCAGGACACACTGGTGGAAGTAGTCATAGTTGGACCAGAGGCAAAGCTCAGAATGAATGTATATGAACGCAGTCGTTTCTCATCTATCCTCTCTTTCAAATTCTCTTTACTTTAGTAGTAGTGGGAGACGTGAACTGTGAAGGGCCTTTAAGCCTCCAAAGAAGAGATGATGATAAAGAAGAGAGGTAGAAGAGCAGAGCAAGAGCAGGTCGACAGCATAAAGCTCTATCAGTCCCATTGCATCTCTCACTAGACTTACTAATATGTATACTATACCAACTCTTTTGGCTGTATCTTCTGCCTTGAGTTGCTTGTTCCAACCGGCCGTAGCTGTAGTCGACGAATGCATTTCGTTTAGTTTCAGGCAAACTTGGGTTAATAATGCCTTTTGGCCAAATCCGGCATTCTCCGTCATCAGAGCGGAGCTTAGCCTCCAGCGACCACGGGTCCAATACCCATGAACCAAGTCTCCTTCGTCTCTCTTTTCCCTTTGGTCTCTATCAAATTCGTCGACAACGACGACAACCGACAACCAACACAGTCTTCTTGCTACTACTACTACTACGTTAGAAGAGTTAGAACCCCACTATGTACTTTGCTCTTTTTTGCCATTTTTGTAGTCCCGAGGTCTTCCATGAGGTCATATATTAGGGGGGCAATGTTAGTGGCTGGCGCGACCTGTGTGCTGTATCCCTGTCACATACTTGAGTTATAATTTATAATATAATACACATCTCTTTTCACATTTGCAGTCTGCGCTTTGATTTTCCCCGTTTCTTAAAGATCAACTTGATCTGTCACCTCTCAAATCCTCTTATAATTGAAGTCATAGGAATGGTAGAATTCAAAAATACATGTGTTCAATTCATGTTATGCAACAGCAGAAATGCATAAAGCTATCAAGTTTCTTGTATCCGTGTTTCGGAATGGGACTCTTCATAACGGGTTTCTTAATGCCAAATTTCCTTTTTATTGATGTGTATAAGGTGTAATAATGGCATTTAAAGAGTTCCAAATCAAATCAGGGCCCTTGAAATGAGACATTTCTTTCGTCTGTGATTCTCGAGGGTTTCTGAAAATCAAATTTTTTGCTTTATTAACATTCATAGATGAAAATCATGGGATGTAAGATGAGCAGAACGGACGATTTACTTGTTAGGACTTTCTTATCATTTGCAGATGTGAAAATGTGAACATGAGCTAATTCACTCAGCCTTTCGGCTAAGCTTAACCCCGACACAATGCTGGGTCAAAGCCGCACCTTCTCGCCCGATTGCACTTGCTACGATGAAAATGAACAGTCTTTTTTAAAGGAAAAATGGACAAGAGTGTGTTGGTGCGGCGCGTAGCTGTAAGACTCAAACAACCAATTTATACAGGCATCTTGTTCAAGAAAGAAAGAGAGAGATGGGCAGAAGATATAAATTAAATTTTTCGACACCTACATACGTTTAATACTTTCGAGCGGAACGAAAAAAGGGCTCGAAGGCTTGCCCGCTTTGGGATTTTGGCTTCATGCAAAAATGTGTGTGGATGAAGAATCTGAACAAGTGGAGTCGAGTCGTCTTTGGACAGCCGTGACTGTCGACTCGACTCAAGTCATCTCCCTTGGCTCTTTCTCTAGTATGACTTGGAGGAGAGTTGCAGTACAATTACGATTGTGTTACAGGGCATTCAAGTATTTATTAGCTTTGACTTAAATGTATGGTACGTGTACACTCTCCCTTATTTGCTATATGTCTTACTTTTTGTTTCCATATTTGGACACATGGAAAACAATGAAAAAAGTTTAATCGTCGTAATGATGATACATATTCATGACAGTTTCTTTGCTCTTTCTCAAGAATCAAATTTCTCGCACTCTGCTGGAATTCAAACTTTGGAGTTTCATCCTTCAAAAATGGTTTTGGAAGTCACCAATTCAATTCTTCATTTTGCATTAATATTTTCAAGTGCTAGTCAATTCGTTGTCCACGACGATTGAACTTCAGAGTAAGGACCATAGCATTTGTAACGTCCACTCTAGCAGGTGCATAATGTCTTAGACACCTATAAGTGTTTAAGATTGTTTCCCCACAGGCTCCTTAAACTGATTACAATCAATGGGACCATCAGCACCTCCACATGGCCTATTGTGGTCCTGCCAAGAGTCCAGTCATCACCCATCACACATTAAATGTAGACGTAACGAGGACAACCTGATAATCAACCGCCTCGAAGCTGTATCAATATCAGCATTTTAATGGGTGCTCTGGTACTTATTTTATTTCAAAAGATGAGGTAATATTAAGTTGCATTTTACTTATTTTCCTAGTACCTACAAGAATAAAGTCAATAATATTTAGTGTATGTTTACTTATAAATGTGTAAGAAAGCAACATTCAATAAAGTACGAAACATTATCAATTATCATCATTGTGTGTAATTTAATATGGCTAATGTTTACTTGTTGCCTGCGAAGGTAGTACCGAAGGAACCAGTTTCACAGTAGATTATGTTCGTCGTGGGCCTCAACTGGGAAGAGTGAGAGACAATGAGCCATCTTTGTCATAAACGCCGCAGTTATTATAACATCATAACTCATTTGAGTGTATCATGAAAACAAGTGATTAACATAAACAAGCACATTTAAATTGGTGTGCCACTTGCACACATTTGAAAAATGAGAAGTAGAAGACGATGGATTGTGACTTCTTCTTTTCACTTGTCTGTGAGTGAGTAAAACTTGGGCTTCAGAGGAGACAAGAGGAGCATGCATGACCAGTGTTTGAAAACACGTAGGTTTTGTTTTTTTCTTTCGAATGGTTTCAAAGATTTTTTGAGCGAAAGATTTCATGTTACAGAACCTGGAGGAGAGCCAAGAGGAACGGGATGAATGAAGTGACAAGTCGCTCGCTTGCGTGAGTTGAGCACAAAAAGTTGACTAAATAAGGGCCGACTGTGGATACCCATTGTGGGCTGTTGAATCAGGCAATGAATCCCTAATAAGCCACCACAATATGAATTGCTCTAACCAAAAAAGAGATACTACGGGATGTCGAGATGAGATGAATCCATGCACAAGCACCCAACGGGTGTGAAAATAATGCATAGACTCACTTTAATAGAACTCAAGTCAATTCCTTCAACTCTTTAGTCTCTTTTCTGTATTAACATATGAAGTGGACCATAGTATAGAACTGAAGATTCTAGTAATAGTAGTGCTTGTATCTAGGCAGCTTTGGTCATGAAAGCTTTATTCGACTTTTTTTGTTTAAAGTATTAAGCATTAAAAGTTGATTTGCCTGTAAGCTCTCCTCGGTGCGAGGCTTGCAGCTGCTCTAATGATCAAAGTTTTGACACGGCACCACAAGCTCCTCACGAGCTTGTTGGCACGCTTCTTATTCTTACTCTTCTTCTAGCCTTTAAAAAACAAAATGGCATACGACGATGAAGTCCACGTATTATATTTCATCATTTTCTCATCCTCTACACCTTAATTCCAAACACTTGTAAAAAGCACCTTCAAGAAAAATTCTCACTTAAAAAGTTTTAGATTTGCAGACTTTTGTAATACTTTTCGGAAGTATTGATGATGATTATAAGGTGCTTACTATTCAAGGCAAAGTGTATGGTTTTAGCACTAGAATAACACTTAGAATACAACAAGTGGGGGATGGGGTTGGAAAAAGGAAGAAAGTTGCGCCGCCGCGGAGTCAGGAGAAGTTAAGTGGTTTACAGTAATTTGTATCTCAGTGACTTGGCAAGTAAAAGTTGCAATGCTGGAAGGAAACAGGTAGGTAGTTGCATGTTGTGTTGATTGCAGTGCTCGCAAAAATTGCTATTATTTTATGACGTTTTATCACTATCATCAAGTCGCTCAAGTTGATTGGGTTGCGGCTGCTCAGTTCCTCATAATGTTATATACTATACCACACAATATTTTCCATTATTTGCTAAAATGCATGAGTACAGAATTCATTTCTTGCCTTCCAACGCAATTTGAAACCAACACACGGAATTGTAAACTTGCTCGTAAACAACAACAAGCAAACAATAGTATAATATTTATAATATGCTCGGATTTACAATATTATAACTTAACAAAGTCATAAAAGTTGTCTCCATAATTCCATTAAATTCCATGTTTTTTCTCCTATTGCAGCTTAATGACATTTATTCAGAAGCACACTGGTCCCGTGTGCAAACATTGTATTTGAATTTTAACCTTCATTACTCAGAAGTCAGAACGAACAATGATTTTTTCATGTCGGTGTTCTCAAAAAGAGCTTCATTCTCAACTTCCATTTGACCATAAAGATTGTAGAAGGCGGGAGTCTAATGGATTTTGCCTTTTTTTGGACCGACTCGCATAAACTTAAATTACTCCTCTATAAGAAATGTAAACTACTTGACTTTCATGCACATTTTGACTTAATTGCTATCCGGAATGCAAATCTTGTACGGCACGTTCAAATTTTGTGATTACCCAATGCTACAGTTGTTGCCAACATGGGTGCTGTAAAGTGGATACGATAAAAACCAAATTTTCAGACACGATTGCTGTATATTATAGTTTGTATAGTAACTTAGTTATCAACTTACAAAATAAAATGAAGAAGCCCGGATCGTTCGTAAAGAGTTTGAATTGAAGACTTCATTACTCAACTTGTGGTGTAGTGAGTGCGAGCTACAAGCAGTCAGCCAATTAATTGCTGCGAGGCATAGAAAATGGATAAATCAAAGGTAGCCCCAATAATTTGTTCAAGAGGAACCAGGAATGCCAGATGGTAAACGCGGATTCTCCTTGTGCATCATTTACACCACAAGCGGAAAACCAAAGAAAATGGCATGTTAACAAAATCAAATTGATCCTGCTGCTTACGCCTCAATAATTTCTTCAACTATGCTATAGACTAACTAAAGCATAATCGGCCAATCAAGATTAATACTTACTAACTAATAAGTTGACTCTCTATTTATTACAAATTCAGGTTTGCAGTATCGAGACTCGAGATGTTGTCAAAAATGTAGGATGACATTTAATACAGATCATATATCGTATTATATTGTGCTAAATTATCATATCACACAAATACTGCATACAAAAACTTCTGAAAATCTCTTTGAAAAACAACTTGTTAAAAAACGTACTTATGGAGTAACAGGTGAACATGACAAGTGATGCTTCGGAATTTTGGTATGTCAGTTTGTAAGACGTTACTTTCAAATGTTTTCAGACTATGTAGGGAAAGTAAGTGCAGTAAAATGAGAACATCGTTATTATTATAGGACACCAAGTCCAGTTGTTTGGACATGGAACGATGGAACACATTGTTGGTTATGGTGGCCGTAAGTCGAACATTGTTGCTCAAGTTGTTTATTATAAGACTGCAAGTAAAATTGTAGTAAATGCTTGAGACTTAAATATGAGGACTTGTTGGGAAATTGTGTTCTCGTTGAGAGGAGAGCTAGGGAAGGATTTTTTGGTGCTGTGTGGATCCTCGGGCAGTGCCAGTCACCAGGCCCTTGGGGCCACCCAACCACGAAAAAGAAACGAGTGAGCAACTGAATTTCATTTGCATGTATAATGTGATACATTCCTCATCATAAATACATTGGCACCCCGGGCACTAAATTACCTACAGAATCTACCCTGAAGGTCCAAGTCAAAAATCAAGTCTTGCCATTACATTCCTTGTGTGCACGGCCCTCGTTTGGCATGACCAAAAAGCCTAAACGTAACCTCCACACCCGCCTTTGTTGTACATGCACTTTTCTCATTTTGTAATTCTGTATGCCTTATTCAGTCCTTATTCTCTTTTCTCTCACATCTATCTGACCAAATCAGCAGCAAACAACAACACAAGAGCAGCAAGAAAAAGCTCAAGAAAAAAGCTGTTTGGAACATGCCTTTGGCTCAAAATATTCCGATTACCCCAAGTAGGCCGGAAAATGCTAAAAACAATAAGTGAATGGATACACATACAAGGGCAATTCCACTTTTTCTATTGGATGCAAGTCGTATTTCTTCAAGTACAGGCTGCACAGGTCACCAAGTGAAGAAGCTGAGCAATGACTCCGAAAGCGTTTCAAACCTGTGAATGCCGTTTAATTGATTGGAAGCTTCTCAAAGAATCTTGCTAGTCTATCTTTACAAGGCACGCAAGGAACCACTACAAGGACTACAATACAACCAAAGCTCATGCTTATCATTTCCTCACGAATTCTCTTTTTGAAATTGATATTGAGTATCAATTGCACCTAAGACAATCTACCTTCAAACATTCTCCTCACATTTCCGAATATCAAAATGTTGCTAAACTATCGTAAAAATCGAATATAATAAAAAAGGGATTTTTGACGTCATACTCACCTTGACTTGGTTGACGCTGCTGCTGTTGCTGCTGCATCGTCAATTTGAAGTCATTGTCCATTGGTCCATTGTACATAGTTGCACAGTATATAAATATGAACACAAAAAAGAATGCGTCTAATACATTGCTATAAATTATAAAGTCAATACAAAATGAGAAAAGTGCATGTACAACAAAGGCGGGTGTGGAGGTTACGTTTAGGCTTTTTGGTCATGCCAAACGAGGGCCGTGCACACAAGGAATGT
>JABASF010002149.1:0-16445 GCA_019776145.1 Harlomillsia oculata
CCCCTTGTAAAGTGATAAATTATTTGCATGACATATTTGACAATAGTCTTTTTGGTACACTTCTTGTAGAGTGTTTGTAGTAACAGCTTTGTAACGAAGGAACAGAAGGAAAGTCAATACTGTTATTGATTTTGATGAATTTTAGAATGATTTGAAACTAAGGAATCCTTCGGTAAAATTACATAAGAAGAATAAAAAACAAAGTTGTTTTGCGGCGTGCCGGCGTAAACAAGGCAAGGATGAGTCGCATCAGTCGCATCTCGCATGTCGCATCGCCTAGCTTGGAATCGGAATGCACACTTGCACACTCTTTATTTTATGCGTTTTATTCGTGTCGTACCGAATAAGTTTGTTCTAAACTTTTGACTGTTTTTATAGCTAAAAGCCATGAGACGTTGTCGTTGTCAACCGAATAACGTACAGTCATGGATGTCCCGGCTCCTTTATCCGGAATCTTCGAGTAAAACAAGACAATATTATAATCGATAAATCCCATTTTAACACCCAAAAGTGAGACTTCGTTTCACTGTCCACTGTCCAGTGCCTAATCATTGCACAGCATCGTGCTCTAAAGGAAACTCTTTCCTTCTGAAATGAACCCAACTCGTTGATTTGTACACGGCTTCTCAATTCTCATTCTTTTTTCATTACAACCTATTTGGAAATATTTCCTTTTATGATTTCAAAAAGCCGTACTCTGCGTAAATCAGCCTGAATTGAGAGCAAAACCAAATGTTCAAAATGAGAAAGAAAACTCAGTGAGGGACGTCATCATATCATCGAAGTTGAATGATGAATTGATGAAGCACGGTTTAAGTAAGAGAGATACAGAATGACATAGACTGACCTTTAGATGATTTTAGAATTGAAGCCAGTGGGACGACAAGTGTTTGACAATGTTGTCCCTCTTGTCAGAAATCGGACTGAATAAATATTTTTATCTATGTGTATCATTTGTTCACGATTTTGGTATTCTTTTTTTCCTCTCAATTTAGTCAAGTCAAAAATAGTTCATGGTTCTGCACTTTTGCTTAATGACTGAGAACCACCTGAGAACGCTTTAATCACCGTAATATCATTTACATTACGTATTAATATATTTTTATTTATGCCCTTCATTTCAGGAGGATTCGCAGCGACGGAACAAGATCACGAATATTTTCAAGTCCAAAGGAACAAGGAACACGAACCACGTCTTTTAATTTCTGAATAGTTGTACAAAAAATGGCCGTATTAAAATGATATCTCTCAATCGATGGATTTTGAGTTCTGATCCAATTAAGTTGTCACGCCGGCACGCTTCTGAGGCAAGCACAGCTCATGCACAGACCAAACGTCCAACAATGCTTCAACAATTCAGCATCGTGTCATCTTCATCTTCCCCATGCTTTTGATTGTGTTTGTTTCTGCGGTTGTTGGGAGAACAAAAGTTTCGTTTTCTCAAATCTGTTGTGTCATTGTTGCTAATCTCTGTCATCAGTCCTCATCTCCTCATTCCTGACCCATGCGACTTGAATTCACGGTGTTAATCAGGGTAAGTTTTCGTTTACATTGTCAATCCAAGATTTTGAAGTAAAATTAGATTTCATGGGGTGTGGCAAGGTAGCATCCCGTTCAAGTCAAAATATATATAGGTTTGAGTTCCAAATTTTTACAGGTATAAAAAGGCCGTCTGGTTTTTTAAACATGACACAGTCACACAATAAAACCCGTTGGGTACACACATTTTTAAATATTTGCTTCATTAGTAATCATAGTTTTTAGTATTTTCTTCGGAAGGAAATACAGTGTCTCATGATGACTCATTTGAGACACAGCGTGGTTCTTTTCTTGGTGATTTTGTGTTGTAGTTTATCCTCCGTGATCGGAAGTTACGATTCAGCCTATGGCGTCGGTCCTGGTGAGTTTCATTAGTAAACAAAGTTACAGCGTTCTTTAGAAACGTTGGAAAGCGTCTCAGAACACACAAACAGGAATCCAAAACGGATTTTCCCATTTTTTTATTACCTTATTTTTCCATATTTACAAGAGGAAACTTATGAACCGTCTTATGCTGGTCCACCCATAGTACATGGACAAGGACATGGACACCAAGCTGGATCCTACTACCATTACCACGTTCCTCTCGTAGGCCAAAATCATTATCAACCTTATCATCATCAATCCAACGATCATCATCATTTACTCTTGCTTCTCCTTCCTTTGTTACTGCTCCTGGGCCTTCCATTGCTCCTATTACCGTTATTGCCCTTGTTCCTTCTTCCACTCGGGTTGTCACTCCTTGCCCTCCTCATGCCTGGAGGAATGATGATGATGATGATGATGATGATGATGATGCCCATGATGACCCCGCCAAGCATTCGGGAAGGGCGAGGTGGTGTCGTCCAAGAGATGAGGTCCATCGGAGAACTTGTACTCGGAGACATGTCATCACTCATGGCCAAATACGCAAGGTAACAAAACGACAAAGACACATATAATGTTCGGCATATTTTCTTGCTCATCGTCTACATTTGTAATCATTACTGTAATTTTTATTTGAAGATCTTTGGACCTTGATAAATGTCCGGAAAGGGTATCGTGTGAAATGGGAATGGCACTATTTCCCAGGAACACAACAACACAAGCAGTGACAGCCAAGACGCTCATGAATTATATAGTGGATCAAGCCATGCCGAAAGGTCGGACCCGTCGAATGCTTCGGGCGTACAGAGAAGCCTTCTGGACAGGCTCAAACTCTGGAAATTGCACATTGTACCAGTGTCATCCGACTTTTAAGATCTATCAAGACACTATGGGGAATCCCACGACTCAATCCGTTCAATACGACACCGGAGCAAATGCACATTTGAATACCACGAATAATAATCCCGGAACTAGTTCGTATGCATCCGAGTACTATTCACAACCCGTGGACACTAACAGCAGCAGCAATAATTACGTCAGTTCAACACAGGAGCAACAACAGGATGGACTTCAAGCATACTATGATTACTACAACAAAAATGCGGGTAATTTCCCTGACACGCAGTCGAATGAGATAAGCCGACGTCTTGGATACTACCGTAACGTATTTGGGACCCCGACAATACGATCCTGAGTGAGCATTTCCAGGTTTTTAGAGAGTGCTCTGACTTCATCACGACAAATAATGGACAGTTTCGTAAATTCCTATTCTTCTGATGCTTTAAAATTGTCAGAAAGAACACAAAACTACTTTTTGACGTAATAATCTTCTTTTGACGATCACAACAATCAATGTCACTTTACTACTATAAATGATAGATTGAATTTCCAACTGCGGACACTGCGAAATACGACAAGACCACAAAATATGACACGCGTTCAAACATTATGCACTACTATGTAAAGATTATAACAACACAAGTATTAAAACATGAACCTCAATAAACAATGTTAATTCAACTTATACATGCAATATGACGATGATGATAACACGTTTGCAAAGTTTCCCCTAATAGATTACATTACACTACCATATACACGAGAATTAGAATCATGATCACGTGCGTTTGCATAATTGAATGAACAGTGTTAGAAGACATTCCGTTTTCTTTAAAACTATTAAGTTTCTTCATTTTATAGAATACCTAATTTGTTCTTCAGAATGCTGAAAGGATTAGAAGATGTCTCAAAACACCTCCAAATGTCTTCTCCAAAGCACTTCAGCTACAGGAAACAGATTCCGATCTCGAGAAATTGGCTAAAATATATAGTGCGCGTTAAAAAAAAGTCAAAATTGTATGCATTGATAAAAAAGTTGAAGAAATGCTTTTGGCTGGGATTAAAAATTAGAAGAAGCTATAGTTGAAGTTCGATAATTGTCTTGATTATGGAACGACAATGATATCAAACCATATAACTGCAGACATGATGAGTGCATGACCTACGATTACTTGCCCCAATCGACTAACAAAAATAATGTCACTAGGTCACATATTCATGCTAAACATTCATAATTTACTACAAGAATTTATTTATTTCGAATAACCTTTTGCGACAGTCAGTTCAGTTTTACATTGTACAGTAAACGTAGCACGCAATTTGGAGTTATAATGCAAATTTTTAAACGTTGTAGTAGACACTAACCAATTAACTCGGCATATCAACACAACTTGAATATTATAGTATAGCACTGTTGAAATAAATTCCTTGTGATGATTTTTATAGTACTGTTGAAATAAATTTCTTGTGATGATTAAAATCATGCCCATCACCTTATATTTGTCACTCTTACTGTTTAATTTACGCAGATGCAATATAAGTCAATAATGTAAGAATTACACAACAAATACAAGCCAGTCCATTGCCAATTCTTACTTTAGAATAGTTATAATGCTTCCACGTAAGAAGTTTTGCCCATTTGTTACATATTTTTGGCTTTATACTCTTTGGACTATAGCTGCCTAATTACTTAAATTAAAATCTTAGTTAGCGGCAATGGAAAAGCAGAATGAGAAGATAAAACAGGCAAACGGATACGAATGCAACTAGTGCATATTCATTCATTTCTCCTCACACCATTCATTTTCCTTTCGGACTTGTTCTTCTTCCGCAGGTGTGAAGTCATTCTTGATATTGAATGTCTTCCGAATTTCTTCCGGAGTTTTTCCTTTAATCATGTTTGCTACTGTTTTGCAAGTCACGTCCAAGAGTCCTTTGATATCCAAATAGTTTGCTGCCTATATTACAAATTGTCAGTTAATTAACTCTAATATGCACGTCAAACCCACTAAAGAACACCGAAAAACTGAAAAACTATAAATCTAAACATTTTTGTGCGTCCTTCCTTACCAAAATCAACTCGAATAGAGTTCCCTGGTCCACTTTCAAGAAATCAGAATCCCAAGAACTGATGTCATCCGTTCGTCGTTCCTTTGCATCGTCGTCATCGTGCGGTGGAGGATCATCCTTCCAAACGATAAAAAATATATTCAAAATGAAGAAAATGAAATGTCAATTAAGCTCAAGTTTAGAATGAAAGGTTTGTAGCGATTCTGCATAATAGGCAAAGTCACGTCACGAATCTTTCTCAGAGATGATGCAGATCACTACAAAATAGCAACAAGGAGAAGCCTGCAAAATGCAAAACCCCGAGAGAGTCCACCTCCTGGGCCTCATTACTGTCGTTATTACTTCCAATTGTTCCAATACAATTCCCTTATATCTTCAAGTACCTGTGACCTTCTCCAGCAGCGCGAATCCCATTCCTTTTGCTTTGCTGGAGAAGAACGTCAGAGTCTCCAAAAGTGACAAACTGTCAATCATACCCTTCACTAGGTTCGCTCATCTTCCGCTAACAAGTTATTCTCTTTTTGTCACTCATTTTGTTCACAAACCTTTTTGTCTATACTCCTTTTATTTTATTACACTTTGTAAATGTTCGTCGTCATTTTGTAAAATATTAAGTTTATTATTTCTAAAACTCGAATATTTTATATAACAATACAACCTGCTAAACTAATTTATTGACAAGTGCAAAATCTCTGCTATTATTACTTTGTTTGGAGGAAATTTCTTTCTCGCTTTCCTCGCTCTGGAATCTGCCTAAGCCGACATTTCCTGTTCGTTTTTGCAACTGACGAATAAACTGTAAGTTTCTCTTGAGCAATTATATTAATTAGGCTGAGTAGGGTGTTTCATAATTTAGGTTTCCCATCGCTAGTCAGTAATAACTCTAATAACCAACGGAGCCCAGGAAATTAGGACATTTTAACTTGACCCCAGGGCGCCTTACAGGTCAGCACAACAGGTTAGCCGTTTATTGTAGTAATGTAAAAGTATGGCTCAACTTACCTTATGGTGCGTAGCCCATAAGATGACTTTTTTGAGGATAATGGATGTAACATTAGGCAATGGGATAGGTTCATCAGCATCGTCATCCACACCTTGCAAATCCTCCAACAAGGTTTTAATTGTCAATGAACAACGAGCAATTTGAGAATCTACTTCAAAGATCTCACCGTCGGAACTTTGCAACTTGATCCTCGACGTCGACATACTGTTTCACTTTCCTTTCTTTAGAGATTCCGCCTTTTGTACTTTAAAAAAAATACAACAATAATCACAAACAGCGTCTGAAGCTTGTCTAGCTCTTAAGTGTCGTTCTTTGTGTAATCTTTTAAAAACGCAAAAGCGACAGGGCGTGGAATTTATTGACATGTGTGTTATTTCAAGAGTCTCAAAGACTATTCTTTACCTGTATGTTTTGGTTGAATATTGCACCCGTTGTTTCTAGACTCACAATAAGAACAGAATAGTCAAGTCAAAGTCAAAAAGTCGCTTTTGTTAACGATTTTAGTGTACGTTCACACTTTTTTGAGGATCTCAAATCCCAACGTTTCCAACCCAGCACTACTAAACCAAACACAGACAGAATGAGAAGATGGAGATTTAAACAGAGACTACAGCAGCGTATGTTTTGTTACACTTACATTGAAGAGTCACGAATACTGCTCAACACTTGGGTTTCCAGTCAAAGTTAGTCTTAAGATTATATGCGTCTTGTCTTGTATCTTGCCAAGGAGCAAAAAAAAAACGAAAAATCTAATTTTAGTTTGGAACAGTCCAAAGGATTGAATGAGCTGATACGGCCATACGGCAAGGGAAATTTTTCGAATGGATTCCCGTCTTCTGTATATAATCAACTCTCACTTGCCCTTTAAGACATCAAACGGAAAAGACGACAAGAAGTAGATTTTCCCGTTTCTTCAGTTCCGGTTTCCGTGAAATCATAATACGGGTTACATTTTAGATTTAGATTTTGTCTCCTACAACTCCTACGGTCCTACTCCAGTCGTCCTGTGAGACCGTAAAAACTGAAACCGCGCGCTCCTCAGCCAAAAGAAAAAACCACAAGAGCCCAAACCTCCTTTCAAAAGGATCATTCAGGAGAAAGAGCAGAGCGAGGCCGCCGGTTTCTAATTTTTAGAACAAAATAAATTACAAAACCTGAAAAAGTTTTAAAATAAATATTTGCAAGTGTTGTTCAGCGTGCAACGCACGTTTTTTATTTTACTACACTTGGGTTGGTTACGTTTTATTAAATTTTTGACATCAGGAATTAAGAAATTATTTGTCTTCGTGTAGAATTTTTCGTGATGCCGAGAATCAAGAGAAAAGTTAGTGCTGGTAAAAGTACTGATGAAATGGAAGTTTCTTGTCCTAAACGAGACCGGAAACGCGGGGTCACATCTGGGTCGGAAGATGAAGAAGTCTTTCCTCCTGCCCCGAAGAACAAGCACGAAATCAGCACTGATGAATTGTATGAACAAGACGATAGGAAGAAGGCATTTTTTGTAAGTAACACTTTTTTTATTAAATAGTTTTGCAATTTTACGTCATCATTTTGTATGCAATGGGATACGCAATGTCAGAAGGGTTAAGATAGGAATCTGTTAACGAACTGTCATTTCACATTTAATACATAATTTGGATTCAATTTTTTAGGAATTAATCACTGGAGTTATTGAACAAGGTACTTTGGTTATTACAGAAGATTTGATTGAAAGATTGCGATTCTACATGAATAACCTTCACGATGAGTGAGTTTTGAACTTTTCTTACGAATTTTACAGATTACTTTTAATAAACCAGTGATCATTAGTACTTTGTATTAGTGATTAACCTTATCATCCTGATTACATACATTTTTTGAATTTTTTTTACAGAGACATGGAGTCTAAGCACTCTCAACTGGACTTTCCTTTACGGCAGTACGTTGTAAATGTGATGTCTAAAAGTTGGGCTATCAAAAAGAACTTTTTGGAATTAATCATTCGATTAGCTCGGGAGGAACTTTGTACAGCTGCACTCCCGATAACTGCAATCCAGGATATGGTTGAGCTAATTGACCAAGAAGAGTGTATTGAGTTGTTTGATTTTGTAGAAACTCATCTGGATATATGGAAAGATCCTTTCTTCACGGTCGCAGGGAAAATTAGCGTCCTGAGAATGTGTAATGGTAAGTTTTGAGTGGGAGTCCACAGTTATTTATTTTGGTTTAGTGGTCAATGTTGAAGTTAATTTGATTGTACCAGACTCCAATAATGTGATTTATCATTTTTTATTAGATTTGCTTCGTCGTCAGTCCCGATCGCAGAATACCACATTGTGTGGTCGCATATTGTTATTCCTTTCAAATTATTTTCCATTTTCGGAAAGGTCGGGTCTGAATATAATGTCGGAATTCAACGTCAGTGACACTTTGTCTATTGCTGATACCGATGAAGATTCAGATGATTTAAACGAAGATATGGATACCGAACAGGAAGTAAAGCTTTTTGAAGGAATGGATATCCAAATTCCAGGACTGGACAAAATTGTCAGCATTTCTCAAGAACAGAAGAAGAAAAAGTTGGAAGTCGACTACAATTTGTACGTAAAGTTTTGGTCCATTCAAGAATATTTTAGAAACCCGCTACAGTGCTACAATAAGTTGAACTGGAAAACCTTCATTTCGGTAATGTTTACACTATCATTGTGTTAACTGTAATACGGAAAAGTGTTACATTTTTTAAAAGGACTTTTTATATGCAATTTACAGTACACTCAAGATGTGTTGAACGTGTATTCTTCTTTCAAACTAGACGCTACATCTTGTGCTACAAGAAGATATAGCGAAGTTGACTTGACATCCAAATTTTCAAGTCATTTGTTTCCAAAACTTGGGAACGAAAGCTTTTACTTTCCAAAATATTTGACTAACCGTCGAGTACTTGAATTCCAAATGTCTGATTCTAGTTTTCGCCGCTATTTTATGGTTCAGCTACTCATGGTGTTGCAGTATTTAACATTAAACGTCAAATTTAAGACGTACGTTTCCTTTTAGCATATTTATGAAATTATGTTATACATACATGTTATTTGGTTGCAGTGTACTATTTTTTTGTTTCGCAGGGAGTCTCAAACTCTGACTGAAGATCAGCTTGAGGTCGTGAAGACCATTAGTGATCAAGTTTATACGTTACTTGAAGAAACGCCTCCTGATGGGGCGGAATTTGTGAAGGCCATTCAACGAACATTGGAGGTACGTACCAAAGCACGCATGCAAGAATAGTGTTAATATTATGTTATTATGAATACTAATTCTGGTTATTTGTTATCTGCAAAATCAGAGAGAAGAATTATGGAATAAATGGAAGAACGATGGATGTCAGCCGTTTAAGAAGCCAGTAAATAGTGGGATCTCTACGGATGAAAGAGATAAGCTTGGCACGAAAGATGACATAGATGAAGTGAAAGGAAAGCAACGCAGATCACTGGGAGATATCATAAAAGAAGCTGAAGAAAATGGAAGAATTTTAATGGGAAAGTATGTGATGTCTTTTCTTTGTGTACATTAGTTTGCATTTTTTCATAATTTAATTTTTAGTTCTAATTTAAGGTTTTAAATGATACCGTTTTTCGTTGCAGTTCAGAACTGACGCGCTTGTGGAATATTTCTACGGATAATTTGGAAGCGTGTCGTTCGAAGGGAAGAGATTTTATGCCTTCAATTGAAACATTTTTCGCTGAAGCCTTCAAAGAGTTGGACTTTGATTCGGCTTCACAGTCCACCCCAGGACCTTCACCGAAAGAACCAAGGTAAATGTAGAAATTTTAGTTTGTAATGTTTAGCATTTGTGACCCTTAACATTACTAGCATTGAATGTTTCTACAGGGTTCTCAGTGATGCTAATTTTGGTTGGAGGGCTTTGCGGATTTTGTCGAGACGAAGTCCTCACTTTTTTCAAATGTTTTCGGGATCTCCAATTCACCCCCTGGAAAATTATTTAGAGTACCTTCTGAAGAAAATTGTCGCTGATAAGGAACCTATTCCATCTCCATCCCACGTATATAGAATACAATATTAAGATAAAATTTAAATGATATGTTATATTATACATATATTGTAATTGTTCTGTACTCATTTCACAATTTAAATTAATATTTTCGTAGCAGATAGATGAATCTGTAAAGAAACAAGAAGCATTGGATGAACCAATAGAGGATAAAGTTAATAACCAAGCAACAGATACGGAGGCTCAGGTAGAAGTTGAGGGAAATATGGATGAAGATGAAATATTGAATCCCACTAAAGACGAAGAATGTGGAGAGGAAGGAGAAGTACATGAAAAAATTAGAAATCTTACGGACGAAGAGCAGTCCGCACTTGGGACAAAACTTGAGACTAATTGGTCAATTTTGGCAGCTAAATTGGGTTTTGCAAAAGACGAGGTATTTCAAATAAAGCTCAATCAAAAAAGAAAGTTGTGGATCAAATGACAATGTGTCTTCTTCCGGTTGCAAATACTTAATATTTTAAAAAATCTTTGTTTCAGGTTGATTTCTTTTTGACGGAGCATAAGGAAAATGCTGCTGCTTATATGCTCAAAATGTGGACTGAACAAGAAGGTGACGATGCCACAGTAGCCGATTTGTTGTATATTTTGGAAGGATTGAAGCTCAAGGATTGTGCCGAGGGCATTCTATTTTAAGCGGTGTAAAAAATGCATGTTTTACATTAACTTGAATATGCACGTACCTACAATTTACACCCAAAAGAATGACCGTTTTTGTATCCAATTTGTAATTTTGTGTGTACAACGTTATTAATTTATTACGTAATAAATCACATTACGTTAGCATTATCAGATTATCCTAGTTATTTTACATCAATATAAGGAATCATGCACGATGTGTTCTCTACTTATCATTATGTCATTCACAGAACGCATACCTAAAATGCAGTTAAAAGAGAATTTACTTGAGTTAAGCTTTTCATAATACCTTTACATCACCAGAATTAATCGTAACTGCTTGCTAATGATTTAACATTCCTAATTTGTCTACATCACACAACACTTTACACTAATTACGATTGAGGAAGTCCAGACTGATATTGGTAACGATTACGTCTCTGAGAATAATACCAGTTCTTTTAGGCAAGTGACTACGGATTTCAGAATTGTCTTTCCCGACCTCTTCGATGATAAGGTTGGCTTCGTTTACGTTTGAAACAATAAGACCTCCACTTGGTCCAAGCACTCGAATGTACGATTCTAACTTGGCTTTAGAAGATACGTTGAAATAAACCCGAGCGGCTGCAAAAGGTTTCGGCAATCCGTTTTTTAAATTCCGCTGAATACGTTGAAAGGCTTGAACAAGCGGTCGCTCTCCGTCCTCAGAAATACATTCTTCCGTAAACTGGAATTCTTCTGGCTGTAATATTAACGTGTAATACACGCTTTTAAACATATTTCTAATACGAATAATTTAATAGAAGTTTACAAAAGTAAACTTACATCAAGTAGACGACCTGCACTTTCACAGCTATCAATATACAATGGATGTTGTATAACAAGCCTGCCGCTTCCAATGCATCCCAAAATCTTCTCACTACGGGTCAACTTAGGAGTCAGAATGCCGATACTGTTCGGATCAAAATTCTGGCTTTTACTCACAAAGCCCCGAAATTTTTGAATAACGTTTTCAACTCGCTGCTTTTCCTGTAATGAAGTAATTTGGCATTAATCTCTGAACGTCTGAACAACTCACAACATTCATCAGACGATAAGGTATGCTTTTACAAAGCAAACCAAATTAAATGCACTTTTTAAAATCCTTACCGCTGTTTGTAATCCAGAAATCATGAATGTGGCTGTTAGTCTGGAAGGTGAGTAGTGTTTTGCACTTTCAACCTTCGCAGAATCAACTGGTACTTCATTGTGTGGCATTTCGTTAGCCTTTGACGGATGGATTTCTTGATGTCGAACATTGCTAGATTTCTTACGTTTTGCTATGGGTTCAGTAACTGTCTCTTTCGGTGTACTATTACAAGATGACGCATGACTGCTACTGCGGATCTTATCTGATGGATCATTAACTGGATTATTTTCATTGCAAACCGATTTTCGTTTCCTGTTTATATTTTCAACGTTGTCGATTTCATTCTCTTTTTCTAAATCGATTACAGGAGGAACTGCCTCCAATTGAGGACTTTCTGGTGTCCTGATTTGGGGAGGAATGTCATCCACTATAAGTTGACTGTCGTTCAGGTTTTCGAACTCTTTCCTTAATAATATTTTCTGCTCTTCATACCATTCAGGCGGTTTTGCTAATCTGACACGCGCTCTCTTGATTACTTGGGAGATGTAGTCACCTTGAGGCGAAGGTCCTGGTCCTGAGGATTCTGATGTGAATGATTCGTCCCGCATTAACTTTGTACTTCTAAAACATCGACGGATTTCGCGAGATGCTTCAACGGAGATGCCTGGGATCGGTGGAGGTGACGGAGGTACAGTAGCGGCAAATTCTACAATTAATCTATGAGCGCTGTCATCCGGGTCGTACATGGAGGAGTTTGCAAAGTTGTCCAAACCAGGCCATTTTCGTTTTGGAAGGTTAGAATCCACAGATTGATCTAAATCTAAAGTTTCAACTGCTGGATTCTTGGATTCTACTGGCAATGCCAATGGCAATTCAGATATCTTGCCTTGTTTTGTCTTAGTCCCTGCTAAGCTTAACACACTTAGGGATCGTGGAAGTTTTGGCACAGCAGATTTTGGAGTGCTAGGTAAAGCACTGCAGCCTGAAGAATTTTTGCTTTTTTCGAGAAATGCATTAGGATGAAAAGAGTCCACATCCGTAATTATACGTTTGTCATAACACGAAATAACCCATTCTAACAAAACCACAGGTACGTTCCATTTCACTGCAGCAGTATATTTTTTGTTATCTGTAGAGTACGAAATTAAGTGCGTAGTCTGCAATGTGGAATCCTTCTTTGAAGCTTTCCGGGCAAACACCTCTTGATATCTATGTGTAAAACATAGTAACAATAATGAGAATTTTACCTTCAACTTCTAATAACAAACATGTCAATACTAAAATTAGTAATATACTTACATCGCCCCGAGTGCTTGAGCTACAATACAAACATATTCCCTCTCGTAGCCATTATATTGAGACAGGGCAATTACCACACCTTTCATTACTTTCTTCATATCGCGAAATGCTCGTAATGGACGATGATAAAGTTCGTTTTCATTCATATTCTCCACTTTGTCAGACTACATAAACCGTGAGGTTAGTATCATTAGTATGATATTAATCATGTCATGCACTGTGGAAAAAATATTTTTAAAACCAAAAAACTTACCACCCAATACTTTGTGAAACATTTTGCTTCAGAAAGTATTACAAAATCAGCATCGTACACAGGAGGAAGAATAACAATGTCATAGTTGTCCAAGGTTGTAACTCTGCCTCCATTATCGGTGATAATTTTCGAAATTTCAGCTTCTTCACTGTCCGATAGAACTATCTTAAACGCCATATGAGAAAAGCACGACTGGCCAGTTCTCTGTGAGCACGCAGTGGTTTTGGTACGGGTCAGTTTGCTTTCATCAGTGTCAGTACTGCTGCATTTATCAGAACCCCTATTACGGTTTTCTTGGTGTTCTAGTTCTGATGACTGGTGGCCTTGTACTTCTGGTTGCTCAGTAGTCTCATGCGAAATTTCATCGTTGTTATAATCCTGAACTTCTGCGGGTGTAGTAGATGAGTGTATGGAGCTTGATTCTTCACTATTTTGTCTACATCCAGATTGACTGATTGCAAAGTTATCTATGTCAGCCGGGTGACCTAATTCTGCGGATCTTTGTACCCAAGCAATTCCTACAATTGGGGGTTTTTGTGGCAAACGAAAGTACATATTTTCAATGTACTCTGGTATTTTCGAACCCACAACTACAATATGGGTCAACGTTTTTCCAAGTTTATCAAATAATATAGCGCCTGAAAGATTCAGACAACTTTTTACTTCCTTGACTAAGCTTTCGTCATCCCCACAAACAAGAATCTACAATCATACACAACAAAACTTAAAAAATCCTTCCACATTATTTTAAAATCAATACTATAGACGTAATCGTACAAAATACCTTGCAACCACGAAGAAATTGTGTATCGATAGCTGCTTGTTTTACAAAAGCAATGTCAATTTCTCCCATGTCCCAAATATTTGAAAAGAAAACATTCGGTTGTGCGTCAGTGCCCATAATTGCACTGCACGACGCATGATTAACTATACACCAAAATCAAAATTTAAATTCACGAACAACGCATTATGCTAGGATTTTTTATAAACGAAAAAGACTTACCATGAAAATTAGAAGGTTTTGGTGTTGAGGCCATAATTGGTACGGTATAAAACCTTGTATCAAGAATATGATTAGCATCCACACATGCTTGGACCCAATCAACCGTAACACAAGGCAGATTCAAAAGTTTGGCACTTTCGTACTTTTCTCCCTCGGGAGCATACAACACTAAAATGCTACATGTTTCGCTATCCATTTTTCCAGAATGCATTCCCCCTAAAATAAAACTAGAGCTTGCAATGGGTTCTGATTTTTTGATATCATAAAGTAAGAAAATAAAAAGCAAGTGCATTCGTACCATGGGCATTCATTAAATCTTTAACTAATGCCTTCTGAGCAGTGGTCAGTTGCGAAGTACATGCGACAACATTGTGAAATATAGGACATGTAAACTGTTCAGTCAAATCGTCTGCTCGTTGATCTGGAACTTTTTCGGCATCGGTCCACAGTTTTTCGATCCATTCAGTTGTCATAACTGGTGTTTCGAGTTCATAAGCTTTCAAACACCGCATATTGAGTGCAGAATCAGTAACCAAATGTGTAGTTGCTGATGTATACTTTTGCGTGACTACCGCTCCCATTCGAGTAGCCATTGTTTTTAACTCAGGCTGTAATAGAGATCATAAATAATAATCAGTCTTATACTTAAGAACAACCGAAGACGAACTTTCAAGCTCAATCCAATTAACATTAATAACATTACTCATTAACATTATTAGTACCAGTTTATGTTTCTTCATCAAGGCAAAGCAGATAACTTTCTGCAACATAATTGGATAAAGAACCGGCTCTCCAGTTCTTCGAAACGGCTCACCCCCATTAACAACTGATTGAATACAAAGCGGTCCAATAATTCTGCAAAAACATTTTTTTGAACGTGTTGAACTCAACATTACAACATTCACATAAGCTAACTAACAGTCAAAAGCATATTAAACTTCTATAATTCACGTTGGAAAACTTACTCAAACATAATATCCTTGTAGTAGGTTTGTAAATGAGTGAATGCCGCTGTATTAAAATTGTCAACAACAAACACACTTCCGGTAGTCGGTTCTTCAGCGATGCAATCACGTTCCAACATCCATTGAATTCGAAGTCCATTATCTTCGCATAGCTAAAAAAAGTCATACATTCAAACTTCAAATAAAAAATAAAATGGAGTCTATTACGTTAAAATAACAGGAAAGTCAAATACTAAACCATCATGATAAACATACCTTATACGCTTTTTTCATATTGACACTACAGTTCTCAGGTGTCTGATCACCAGTTACTACAAAGTAACATTTTTCATCCCCAGTGGAACCATTACTTTGTGAAAAACGAGTCAGATCAACTTGTTTGTCATTCATTTCATTCGTCCTTATAGTACTTCGAGTTCTTCTAGTAGTTAAACCACTTGGGCCAGGGTTGTCGACACAAGTCGAAACTCCCTTTCGCTTTGTGTTTTTCCAACTCGCCGACATATTCTAACAAAACAATATTCAAAAATTCAAACTGACAGAATAATCAGGTTCTCCTGAACGTTTTGTTTCAAATCACACCAAATCCTTCAAAATGACAAGACAAAAAAGTCCTAACCTCCTCAGAAGTAAAACTGAATCTGTTTAATTGATTACTTATTTTAAATTGTAAATTATAAAACAAAGTACGGTGACATAAACACAAAAGTCCAACGCCGACAACCTTTTCTTGTGAACGGACATAAAAGCAGCAGACGGATTCCCTCTTCTTTTTGTGTTTGGCTCCGTGCCAAGGGAAGGGAAGAGGAATGGGAATTTGGGAATGGTTTGTCTTTGTTGTCCCGCGACTTTGAAAATCACGTGCAGTTGCATTTCCACGCTCGTCGCTGCCTCACGTCTCAGTTGTTCAACTGTTGTTCAATTCTGTTCAATTGATTTATTTTAATTTGCGTGACTCGTGACATTGCAGAATTTGAGTTGGAAAGATAGAGATCATTTGGAAATAGTCATCGCAATTGTAGAGGTCAGGAATAGTACTTTTCGGTTAAGGTCGATTTGTTAATTGACATTCTCATTTTGTAACCGTTTTCTTCGACTTTACAGTTTGTTATTCTTGTTCTTGTGCTATCATGGCAGAGTCAATAGATCGTCGAGAGTTGTACTTTAGGTACGAGTCTGTGATTACAAGATTAACGCAACGAGGATTCAGTGAACCAGATTTTATAGATTATGTCATAGTTTTGCGGGATTCCGTAGATGACCAATATTTTGTATATCCTGTCGAGACCATGTTTGGTTTCTTTGAGATATTTAT